>BMAW01064989.1:31586-48188 GCA_019974015.1 Nephila pilipes | reverse complement strand
ATGTATTAAATTATATCATTACCCATGTATTAAATTATATCATTACCCATGTATTAAATTATATCATTACGCATAGTATATGATGATTGATTAATATAATTTTACTCCCATATTTATGATTGTTTGATTGGTTTTCTTGACGACGCACTAGAAGCAGCAAAAGGGTTATTGACGAAAAACCTCTTAATTTTGAACCTCGATAGAATGATGAGAATGAATTTTGAGCTGACATTTTCATGACATAACTTCCATAGCACTCCAACGGGAGGACTTGGAATTTTAACCAGATTTAATATGAATTATCACCGCTTTACTGCGGGACTTAAGTGGCATCAAGACTTGAACCTACTAATCAACTAACACCATCGAATGAGAGTTCACTACAATGACCACTAGATTACCACAGCCATCCCAATTAATAAAATGATTGCATATTAAAATATTATTAATAAATGTAATTATAGTAGATAGTTTTTCAAATTACTGTATATGAACAGATTATTTTACTTTACGAATTATGGTACTAAAAAAAGGGACAAAAATTATATGATAGGAAAAGGCACTTAGTCACTGAACACATTTCACAAAATGTAATAAAATGAAATCGAGAAGGTAATCATAATTCATCTTTCAGAAAGAACTATTCCCAAAGAAGACAAAATCATTGGTCATTACGGACTTTCTGAACTTCAAACAATCCCCACTTTGCCCAACGTGTGTTCAATTCCATATCTGGCCCTACTGTCTGTTCACACACTAACTGGTAATCATTTACAAATAACACCGGTAAATAAAAGAATTTTTTGAATTTCTCTCCTCACACTTTGTATTGCATAATTTTATACCTTAAAATTTAAGAGCAAATTAGCAACCAATTGGAGAAACTTGTCGAGAAAATTGGCTTAGCATTTTATTCTTGAAATAACTAGTTTTAATCAATTAAATTTTTATAAATAAGAGCTAAATTATCGTATTGTTCTCCAGAACAATCGATACAGACGATTTCAGCTCAATTGATTGCATTAAAATGCGAGAAAAAAGATTTTAAGTTTTGATGCAGACTTACAATATCAGAAGAAGAAATTCTATGAATAATTAATTTTCATCAATTAAGTTATTAATTATAATTATCGTACTATCATTCCAAAGATCAATCGTGCATAAAAAATTTCAGCTTAACTGAACGCTTTTAATTATGAGCAAAAAGCACTTAAACTTTTGACCTAGTCAAAGTTACAACGTAATTTAAAGAAAACCCATTATAAAGAGGGAGTGCAACTTAGTCCAGTCTTCAAGAGTATTTTCTTATCCAAAGTGTGCTTCGCAGAGAAGTAAAGCCTCGTGAGATTTTGAAAAATGATAATCATAAAATATAAATTATTAATTAAGGTTGCTTATGAAGTCCTGGAATAAACTTTAAAAGTGGGGAAAACATCATATAAAATCACTTTTCGAAAACAATTTAATAGGCTGAAGTCAAATCCTGAGTTGTAATAACAAAATTATGTATGAAAAAATGATTTATTTAAAGCAACAATGACCAATGCTTAGTTGCAGTGATGCTTGTAATAACTGCTCCTTTTGTATCTGTCTATAAGAACAAATGCATTATAATGTCATTGGAGTGATTAAGTACATTTATAACGATGACAAAATATTTCTCACCAAAGTGCTGACGTGTTACTAAATACACACAACTGCGAAATTAACATCAAATATCACAACAGATATTCAAGGTAACATTTACTATCTCTCAATTGAAAATGTAAATCTTGCGGAAATGTAGATGGATAAATATGGAACAACTATTCATTAAAAAATCTATTAGCAACGATGAGTTAAGGTAATTTCTTTTGTTATTAATTGCGTTACTTACACCCATATATTCATATATTCATATGAAAATAATACTGGTTTTATTTTATAAATACAGCTCTTTAAATTTTGATTAACGTTTTTTAACCCTTTCGCTACCGGATTGAGAAAAAAGAAGTGCTTCTCTGGAAACGCGGCTTCTTACCGGGGAGTGTTACGCTGTGCCCAGACGACTTTAGATATTAAGCCTAATTCGTGAAAAAAATTCCTCTAAAATCGGTTATTTATTAAAATATTTTGGTATTTACATATATTATTTAAAATGCATAAAACTTAATACATAAAAAAGAAAGAAAAATTAATCGAAAATTGAATGTTTTATACATAAAATTACATAAAAAATTATACGTTTAAGAAAATACAAAATATATTTACAAATGTTACATAAATTTCACGGTGTAATGATGTACCATTATATGGAGTATACACATATAAAAAATAAATCTTTGCTGTATGGTATATTTATAAGAAAAAAATCAATGCATAGTACAATTTTCACATGTCTTACACGCATATTTTAACGCTTCACGCAAGATTTTGAGCAAAGGGCACATCTTTGTTCTTTTTTTTTTACTTTAATGTTTATGTACAGATTTGGAATATTCTCGCTAACATTGCTGTCTGATTCATTCATTATTTCGAAATTCTCAGTATCAGATAAATACATTCTTTTCGTCATAACTGTCGCTTCAAATAAAAATCGACTTCATGAAACGAACAACTGAGAACATCTGCTACCAAAAGCCCTAACCCCCATAGAGGATCATAAATTCTCCTTCTAACTTCTAAGAAGCAAGAAAGAAAGAGAAAAGCAAACCGAAATTAAGTACACCTTTTAAATCATGTCATTACATTTAAATAACCGCGCCGCTACTCGTGCTTTTAATAATTACCCCCCCCACTGCTAACCAGAAGTGAAATACAAGCCCATATCACTAAGGTCAATATTCCAAATAACCTATCTATATAGATTTCCCGGTATTGTAACGCCATATAGTAACATTAAAAAAATCAAATAAAATGTTCCCATCAAGCGTATCTCTATTGATACGCTGGGCCGTAGAAGACACTCACGCAGCGTATCGCCCGTGATTCGCTAGGCACAGGAGAGCTAACACAAGCGTATCATCTGTGACACGCTGGGAGCGAACGGGTTAATGCACTATGTAAATTGTAACTTTAAGTAATCAGTAGAAATAGTATTAAATTGAGGATGATGAGTAAACTGTGAGTTCCGATTTTGATCTTGTCATTTGAATGTGGTTAAAAGTTAAAAGAATCAGTGGTTGTTGTAATAATTTTTTGAGAAAAGTGATCAATCTGGAGCTTTCAACAAACATAATCTACATGAATAATAAAATTTGATTTCTTAAAATTTATTTTAGATTAGAAATGGCTCATAAAACTAAGTCACTCCAGTACACTAAATAAAATCTCAATTACTTTAAATACTTTTTTTTTCTCTTTTATTAATGTGTAATGGTACAAATACCTCCTTCATTTCCAATACCTGAATCACAAACACATTGATATTTAACAACAGTTTTGGAAATTATCATATAATTACAACTTTATTTAGCTCTATTGTACTAATATCCTTTCAGCTACTACTTTTTACTTTCATATGCGGAAGATTTCTGAAACGTTTTAGTGTTATTTCAGTTGTTAGCGTGATTTTAAGTAACAAAATTGCCTGCAAATTTCAAAGCACATAACTTATCGTACAATCATCTACTGCATTCTATTGCACCACCACCGTTTTGACATCGTCATTTTCACCACAGTTCTGAAGTCAATAAAATTATTTTATTAAATGAAGGGACAAAATGTAGCTAACTAGGAGCCAGTTAAGGGATATACTGAGTGTGACAAAGTTACTATCAGCCATATGATGCGATGAGCTCGGGTTTGACGAGATTTACAAAAAGCATAAAAATTCCTTTAGTGAGCATGCCGCGCCTTTAGTTTTAGTTTGCATGTCGTAGCTTAGTTAATGTATAACAATATATATCGGAACTCATTGTATTACACAGGCACAATTCTTTAAGCACCCCCCACCCCTGCCTATTCCCAAAATACATAGAATAAGATTTTTCGATCTGAAATTGTTTGCTTGAAATTCATTTTTTTGAATGATGTGGAATACCCCCATTTCTTGGACAGCAGTTTTGCTTGTAGTTTCCATAAGTCCATATACTTCTTTAATATGCTGATGTCTTTCAACAAATTTCAAACATTTTTGCATGCACGAAATGAGTCGCAGTACGTATTTCACTATTGGTGGTATTTTCAATCGTATGAGGCATTTTAAATACACCCAAACACATGTAAATAATAATGAATACTCTCGCGATGGTGTCTCTAGTTAACCAACAAATTTAGTTTTCAATGCACATGTGTGGAATTACAATAGTTCCGCTACAGCTCCCATATTTAAAAATGACATATTCAAATAAACGCCCATAGTTTTTTAAAGTGTTGCAGCTATCCCGTTGTAGATAATTAGTTTTTAAATCTTTAAGGTTTTGATTTAATAAAGTGAAAACATCCTGTGACGTTGGGCTATTCACGGTTTTCTCTTAACTAACCTCGGGGAATTTTAATTAAGACTGATTACTTTTTCTAAACAACCT
This sequence comes from Nephila pilipes, assembly GCA_019974015.1. Lineage (NCBI taxonomy): Eukaryota > Metazoa > Arthropoda > Arachnida > Araneae > Nephilidae > Nephila > Nephila pilipes. The sequence goes on along the minus strand of BMAW01064989.1, from coordinate 43,680 downwards.
TTGCCCAACCAAAAATGAAACGTGAATATTTAAATTACAAACAGGTAAAAATAAAGTGAAGCGTGGGAGATAGGAATTATATAAACTAAGCTTGAGACACACGAAAGCGGTCGAGTGGTTCTAGCATGTGACAATTGTTCCAGAGACGAAGACGGGGCCGATAATTGTTACAAGTTATGGACTGCATAGTGAAAGTTGGAAGTCAAGACAGCCTCAACTTTACGCTAGTGGTAAGACTCTGTTAGTTTGATATTGGTAGATCAAGTTAATATATTTAAGGCGATATTGGGGTAGAGCCGGTTACATTTGTCGTTATACTAGCAATTTGTCAATAAACATCTTGTGTGAAACATGTGTGTCGTCTTCTTGAATGCTTTTTGAATTTTAGTGTTAGTACTTTGAGTTTAGCTATGGCACAAGAGGCGAATAGGAATAGTTGGCAATCATAATCCTTTTTGTGAAAGTCTCATATTGATTAATTATTTATACAAACATTTATTCTTAAAACTTTTGTGTTCTTGTTTTATAGTTCATACTTGAATAAAAATGAAATATTTATATTTATTTAGAGGTATTATTTGGGTATTTAACTTAAGGTTTTTTTTTTTTTTTTTTTTTTTTTTGGAAAATAAATCACTGAAGCATCTATTTCCTCTTTGTTAAAAATGAAACATTAGCTTTTTAACAATTTCTAAAAGTAATGATGGGATAATTTTAGAAAATAATTAATATTTAATGCTTTTCCATACTCGAGAATAAAGTTATTAAGTCTCTAATTGATTCTTAACTTAAATAAGTGAGGGTAAGCAACAATTAACCTCAGTTAATTAATTTCTCAAGCTAACTAGTGAAATCTTTATAATTTTTTTTCAGGTATTCTGAATTTAAATAAAGTACTTATCCTTAGTTAAAAACTGCAAATCGCAACTGTAATTAGCATTCAGCATAGATAATGGTTGTCCCGAATTTCCCATAAGAACGGTTTTTATGTACTTTCCTCATTAATTGAAATAGAAATGCTTAACTATCTCAAAGTGTACAAGCCCGATGTTTTTGGAACGCTAGAGTTCTTTAGTTAGAGTAATTTACAAAGTTTTTTATGAGAGAAATTAAGGTTGACCATCAATCATTGTCAGCTTTTAATGATTTTTTTACCAAATGCTTCTATCGATTTAGTGTACATTACAGAATAAGACTTACGGGTATTTAGTGATACTCAGAATTATGTTTCGCATCGTTTTTGAAGATGTATGTAGCATTACAGGATAGACTGCTACAATTTTTATTATGATTGGTTGTACAACTGTTTTAATAAAATTTAAAATTAGTTGTAATTAACATCCGATATTCAAAAGGGAATTTTGTGAGAGGTATGAAGTAATATCGTTTGATAAATTACTCTAGAACATTTTGGAATAACTTTTCACTCAAAGTAGAAATATTACTCGATGAAAGGGCGAACAATTATAATAAGTACTCTTTGTATGAGGATAACGGGACGTTTGGTATTCCATTTAAGGGGTGTCAGTACCTTTAAACTTCAAAATTTTTTATTTTTTGAAAATAACATATGTTAGAGCACCATCTCTTTTTACCATTTTGGTGTTAAAAGTCTAACGATACTACAAAAACTTCGATAGATACGGAAGAGAAATTAATTCTTATTCAGCTGGTGTTTTTGTTACTTTTCACCTTTAACTTCATTTTTATCAAAACGAAAAAAGTATATATTAAGCGCAGGATATCTCAGAAACTGTTAATCAAAATAGTATGAAATTTCCCGCACGTATTCAAAATAAGTTGCTTCATGAGTTGTGCACACATAAATTTTATACAACTTATTAACAAAAAAAGTTTTCTGAAAAGTTTATTCTCGAAATTTTCTAAAAAGTATATATATATATATATATATATATATGTGTGTGTGTGTGTGTGTGTGACTGCAAAACTGAATATTTTTCTACTAAACAACATTGATTTCCGTAATTGTGAAAAAGAATATACTATTTATATTTTTTATAGATTTTTAATATTGCCATCAACTAAGGTAAGTATAAGGACCCGTGTGGTGACCGGGGATGACAGAATAGTCTCACTGTAGCTCATGCATGTCGTAAAAGGCGACTAAAATGGGTACCCAGCGTCTGGGGGTATAGCCGGGTACCCTGAAACTAGGGATTATATCAGGGGATCTCAGGGACTTGCCTTCTTCAGGTTAGTACGAGTTTCACGAACCCGAGGTACCCTAGTGATATTTTTCTTTCCCATGGGATTTACTGTCTTTGGTAAAAACGGGTGACGCACTCCCGGGATAACCTACCGATCCTTCTCTATTTTCGACCCTCCTTCTTGTCAACCACTTATCTTTTTTTCAACTTCACGTCTAGACCACAGTTTAATCTTATTTGGCGCAGCATAGCCATATCTGGCTCTTGCGCCAATAAACCTTACATTCACTCACTCACTCACAAGGTAAGTATAAGAAATAAAATAAATATGTATGAATATCATATGGTCAAAGCTTTTATTTCGTATTGTTGCTAAGTTATATTGGTTTGGAAAATATTTCTCGCATTCACGGACAAGTGTCCCAAGAAACACACACATACCTTAATGAACCTACTATCTCCAAATTGATACATTTAAGACAAAAGAGTTTAATAATGCTTTAACTGTATTTTCCAATAAATTATCTCAAGAAAAGGTTAAAAAAAATGTTAATTTTAAATTTCTCACAAGTGAAATTCTTGTTAACGTTTCAGTAGATACGTCATTTGATCTAACATGAAAGATTGAGTTCATTTCCAAAGTATGGCTATAATGAAATGTGAATAATTATTAATTTAAGTAGTGAAATTATATTATAGCTATTATTATAATATTACATTCGATAATTACGCTTTAGTTAGAAAAATGTTTTATAAATTTAAAGATTATTTCTTTATTTAAAGAAGTATAAAAGCACAAATAGATATAATAAAAAAATATATATATAATGGCCTAAGAATAATGGAAACATGAAAATAAAACAAATTATAGCCTTGCTTCCATAAGAATTTAAATTCTTTTTCTTTGGTAATCTGTTATAGGTTTCAGTCTATATTTATATTAAAGATACTTATTCAATTTCGATAATAAAAATATCACACATATATTTTTAGAAAACACAAAAGTTTAACATTCTAACTTCAATCAAATCTACATTTTAACCTAACGACAATGCCTTTCCGATTGCACAGTGGAAACTCCGTGCATTATGTCACAATATTTTGATATTATGTAAATGGTGCAGGTGGCGACGTCTAACGAGGTCTTAACAAAATAATACCCCTAACGGGCATTTGAATAACTAGCGCATGATGTAAAATGAAATTGCAGATATCTTTACTAAGCTGTTTGTATTTATAATATAAAAGTATGAACATGATATGAAAGTAAAAAAAAGCGATTTGAAATTTAGACATAGAATGAGATAATTCAGGCCTTTGAGTCATTGCATTCCAGGTTTGCAGCTTGAACAAATGTGTAAAGAGTAATACAAGCGTATTAATTTAAAGCAAACTTCTCAAATGAACCACGTCATTCTAGTACGATTTTTATTATGGTGGTGTTTGCTTTTTCCCCGGACGTGGCTTCTTGCAATAATTTTTTTTTCCTGACATCACTTCTTCCAGCTTTTCAAACAGCCGCCATAACCATGTGCACAATGGTCGCGGATTCGAAGCCAGTGTTTTATCGAGTTGTGAAGCTCAAGCCTTGACACCACTATGTTTACCTTTGTATGAAGAAGAGTTAGCATTATTTAAATCACTGTAAGTTAGAAGATATCCTACATATCCTAAGACTTTATTATATAATAAATTTTCTAAACTGAAAAGAAAACCATTTTTAAATCTATTTACATTAATAATTTTGACATAACCTTTCTTTTTTTACCTTCAAGTATGAAGTAAATGAGGATCAAAATGAAGTATAATTTAAAACATCTCTTACATATTTTCTTAAGGATACACAAAATTTTTAATGAAATGAACATTCGATTTAAAAGCATTTTAAACATACGATTTGAATATTTTGTTTAAATAGCAACAAGAAAATATTCGAAGATATTCGATAGCTCTGTAAGGAAAAATAAAAGTAAAAATGATAAATAAATAAATAAAAAAAACTAATGTACATTCCGGGAAACCAATAAGATATCTTTATGGGTTTACATTCGAAATATTTTGTAAAGAAGTATGTGTGATATAAATATTTTATTTATTCCTGCGGTGAAATGCATTTCGTATCATAATTTAAAATATTCCGGCTCTTAGATGTTAAAATATAAACATATTTACGAAACTCCAAACGATATAAAATAAACTTTTTTTCTTCAGATTTAAGGGTTTGATATAATAAAGAATTTAGTAGTATCAGAAAAATAAATGTTGTTTGTAAAATGCATGGGTATAAATGACTTTTATAATATATATTTAATTTTGTGCATCAAATAGCTTTATATAAAATCTCGTTGAATAAAATAAATATTTGAACAAACTATTTGTAAACACTGTGAATAAAATATACTATATATAATGTACACATACAGAAAATATTGTAAATATATATAGTATTTAAAAGACACGAACAAATTTATTTACATACTCTCATTTGCTTAACAGAATGAGCTTTCCAATCATTTTTAAAGTAATAATATTTAAATAACTCGAGTAAAGCAATGTTTTGATTGTAATACATAGTTTTAAATAAACAGTTATAGTTGAAGTACAATAAACATTTTGATATTAAATAATTATAATTTGATGTGTACAAAATATGCATCACTTGAAGTAGAAAACTGTAATGTGAATACCCAATTTGTATAAAAATTAAAGTGATTAAATAAGAAAATTTTAATTGATACACTTTAACATAAACCAAAAATACATTTTCACAGTATTTAAAACATAATTCAATATCTATCGCAAGAGAAAGAATTTTTAATTTCTTTTATTCTTTGCACATAAAATACTATTTTTAAAATATATGTATGTTATTGAAATTGAATTAATATTTGATTTGAGCTGAAATTTTAAACATAATACGATAATTTATTTCATATAGTTTATAAAAAATATACATATATTCTCATGAATTTTATTAAATTTTTGATATTAATAATTAGCAAGTACACTCATGGACAAAAAAATTAGCGCACCAAGAAGGAGTCGTCAAAATGAAACGAAATCTTACATACGTAATGACTACTTTGAAATAAGTAAATGATTAGAAAATCAAAGAAAAACGATCATTTATATCAGAGTAAAAGGCAAAAGAATGGAGGATTTAATACCCTGTTGAACCCCCGGTAGCGCGAATGCACCGATTGGGCATTGAAGCATACAAGTTCTGTATGATGTTTTGAGACATTTCGTTCCATATTTGCTGTAACCTTGCCTCTAAATCGTTCAAACTCGCCGTTCCAAATGATCTCAGATATGCTCGATTGGAGACAAATCTGCGGATCGGCAGTCCAAGGAAGGGTAGTAACTGTGCGGAGACAGTCTTGTGACCCCCTTGCCGTGTGAGACCGAGCATTGTCTTGTTGTAAAATGGCTCCTGGGAGCCGTTGCATTAGTGGCAACACATGTGGATTCTGGTCGTCATGGACATACTGTTGGTCTAACACGGTGCCACGGATCAATACTACGGGTGACCGTGTATTGTAGGCAATTGCACACATTACTATCATACCAAGTTTGGGAGCGGTGTTTGGCTGTAAAGCAAAGGCAGGATTGAGGCGTTCACCACGGGGTCTTCACACACGAACACGATTGTCGTCACTGCTGAGACTGAATCTGGATTCATTGCTAAAGGCGACCTGATTCCATTCCGCTGCATTCCAGTTACCTTGTGCGCGGCACCACTCCAAACGGAGGCGTCGATGGGTGGGCTTCAAGGGCAGCACACGTAATGGGCGAAGCGATCCCAAATGTCCTTCAGCCGAGCGCCTTCGTATGGTTCGAGAAGACACATGGATTCCTAGTGAAAGTGCTACCTGTGCCTGGATGGCAGCCGATGAAGCAGTTGGCTGTACGCGTGCATTTCTTACGATGTGGCGGTCTTCTCGACGACTGGTCTGTCGAGGTCGTGCTGAGCCAGGTTTTCGTGTAAAGGACATCTCTCTCGGATCCACTGGTCCCAACACCTCCTCACAACACAATCAGAGCGGCCTAATTGACGAGCTACTCGCCTAGCTGACCACCCAGCTTCCATCATGCCGGTTATCCTCTCTCTCTCAAACTGAGACAGCTGCTCTTATTGTCATCGAATACGGCTTAATGGCATGTCTGCCTCAGCTCTGAATTTTTAAACGATTCAGCACTCTCAAACAAGGTTTTGTTACCTGTTTTATACTCCACGGAAAACGACGTTAAACGCCCTCTACGGGCTACACGTAATGCGCAATCACGCTGTATTTCTAATCATTTGCATATCTCTCCGACATGTACCTTCATGCCATGTTTCGTTACGATCCCGCTATTATTTCTTGATGAGCTATTTTTTTTTGTCCATGAGTATATTATTCAATTAATATAATAGTAGTTTGCTTGGCATTTAAGCACCATTTCATGCAATAATTTAAGAATTTTATGATGAAATTGCAATGCATAATATTATAATATATGTTGAATTGATGATTTCAATGCCAATTCCCCGACTGGTGGGAATGGAAGGAATAAATCACTTCTAGAAATGTCTTTCTGCTCTATATCCAGAGGTCGACGAACATCGACCAGAGGTGTGGATCCAAGCGAAAGCTGCGCTGATGTTATTTCCGTTCCTTCAGCAGGAGAAAAGATATAAGTAACAGATACAGTCCAAGAAGGGAAAGTGAGTAGGTTGGCACTCTTAATTAAGAGACGAATTAACGGTCGCTGAAGAAAAAGTCTCACCTCTTAGTTTTCAGGACTATTTCTTCTTAAGTGTCACTGCACCCCCTCCTTTCGTAAATTATTTAAATAGCTGCAATATTTACTAATTAGCAACAATTAATCTTAGTTTATTATCTATAAACGTGTTCTTATATCATTCAATCATTAGCTGAAAACTAATCAAACTTTGTTAAAAGTGTGAGCAATCAATAAGGAACAAATTTTTATATGACTACGTTATTCTCACATTGAACATATAACCTATGTAAATTCCAATTATATGTCACTGGATTGATTCCAAAAGGAATTGAATTTGGAGACAGTTGACAGTACTAAGGTAAATTTTTGTTTCAAATAAGGTGCTACTATCTGCTAAACGGAGGTAAAAAAAATTCGACATTGATTCACAAGTTAGGTTTGTTTTGGTAAACATTTTCTGCCAAAAAAATTGATTGTAATCGCGTCGAACTTTCACCAACAATGATAAATGTTTTCATCTGATACGCCGGAAAAATCAAAACAACAAAACCAAGCAAAAATCAAAACAATTCGTTGCTTCCGCTAAATTTGTTCCATAGAAGGCGTGGATAAAGAATTTTTGAAGTGCAAAAGGAGTCATAATCACGAATACTAGTAACGGAGAAAGCTGACTAGTGAATCATAATGATTACTAAAAACTAACAATTTTCAATGTTTCGAACGCCATCTGTAGCATTTTTAAAGACTTATTGAACACCCCTCTCATGTTATACATCTTAAAATGTTTATGCAGCTTATTGGTTCATTCATGATTAAGTAAACTGTAAGAATATTAAATTATGTAATTTTTGGTTACGTCCAACGAAGTATTATATTCATGTCATTTGGTTCCTAATGTAAATCATAAAGGCATAGCGTTCTACATTTTGTTCTTGTTTAAGTTGAGTACTCATTCTACAGGATCCGGTAACAACCCATACCTACTTGAATTTACTTCCTAAACACGAAACTTCATTGGTACTTAATGTATTCCATAAATACTGTTCTTTGCTTACGATGGATAATGATTTGGTCCATACATTATCACAAGTTAGTTTAATGAGAAAGAAAAATTAATAATAAAACTGGCTTGGAAACGCCAGTCACCAGACAAGCATTATTGTACAGTTTTCGATATATAATGAACTGCAAGTAAATTACCATCTTCCTCCATCTTCGTCGATGACAAAATTATAAGATACGAGGATGGTTCAAAAAGTACATGTATTTGATGCCAGATGGCATCATTAAAGTAAATTGATGTCACCATTGGCTGATTCCGTCTGTTAAAGGGAGCCGAAACAAATTTGACCCATATTCGTAAGTTAGTTTTGATTTTCTAGTCATTGGCTGCCAAATCAAAAATTTGAATGCTGCGTCGTTGAGTTTTCACCATCGATTAGACCAGCATTCGTCACTATGCACCAAAAATGAGTAAAAATCAAACCTTTAGGCAGCTTCCGGTAGATCTTTTTCAAAAAAATAAATAAAAAGACGATGGTGACCTCATCGGCTGGAAAAGTTATGACGAAGAAATTTTGAGATGGGAAAGGCCTCATGATCACGAAGACGAGTAATTCTGACTCAGACGGTTGTCTAGTGAAGCCATGATGCATACTAAAAACAAACCATTTCCGATGCTACGAGCAACATCTCTTCCAATCTTTAAGGTATTATAGAATGACCCTCTTATTTTACTGGAAACCTAGTGAGAAATTTATCGTATGTGACATATCGATATACATGTTAGAACACGACGAAATGTCGCTTCCCACGATGTCCATGGGGGACCAACACCATATTTATAAATATAGAGATTGGGATTCTGTGGCGTTGCACTTCTACCCGATTCTTATACCATAAGTTAATTAAATATAGCTAACACAAAAAGTCAATAACCTACAAAAGAAGACACTACACATATCTCACACAGCTATTTATTTGATAGCCTTGCACTATAATGTTAAATTGAATCCTGCACTCCTGGATAAACCCTAGAAATATTCACCCATTCAACTAATACCGAATTAATAGCGTCTTACCAAAATCTCTCCAGTTGAGGTTGACTTGATCTCTCAAATCCTTCGTGACTGCTATCACCCATAGCAACTCTTGTTATTGTCTACCGCTTGTAAAGCATATACTCAGTGCTAGTGCCACTCGACCTTCATGCTGAAAATTTCCCTTTTCTTATATACTCTCCTATCTAGCTCACTTCACTTTATTTCTACCTGCCTCTAATTAGAATAATCACGTTTCATTTTGTTGGGAAGAACTTGTTTAATTTATGCAATCAATCTCAATTCAAGTCCTAATGGTTAGTGAAGAAAAAATCGCGAATGGCCCAACGTCACAATTCCGTACGTAACAATTATTTCTTTTATCAAATACGTATTCATATGCATTTCATGAGAATATTGTGTAGCAGAAACAAACAAAATGTACATGAAATATATTCTTTTATTTTTTTTTTCTACTTACAATGATTTCTATTGCACTAAGTTTTAAGTTAAAAGAAGACGCAATTTAGGACTGAAATAGAATGGCATTTGTTGATCCAAGAGACAAAAGAAAAACATAAAGTTCTTATTATGTTACAGAAGCAATGAAGTGTTTTGAAAAGCCATCCACCCCAAATCATGTTTCACACTCTTATGAATTTACCTCTCCTGTTTAGATTTGAATTATAAATACTAATTTTTAGTTAAGAAGTATAGGGTAATTTTTAAAATCTTCCTATTATTCTATACGTCACGATTTACTAATTTTCTTAGGTTTCGAGAAACAAATTAGTTGGATGAAATTACTTTTACCCTCATCTAAGACCATTTAAGGTAATAAGGGATCAATTATTTGCTTATCTAAGCAAACAATTTCTAAATTTCAGTTTTTTTAGACTTTTTTTACCGGATCCCTTTCCGAACTGTTGACACAAGATACTCATATGTGCAAAAACAATTAAAAGAATAAAATTATTCTATTTGAAAGGATGAAATTTAACACACAAAGAAAAAAAAACTTGAAATAATAAAAAAAGACCAATTTGATTAGACTCAAAAAACACAATCATAGTATTTTTATTCATTCCGACTATCTTTCTGTTTGATGACTTACAACGTTCTTTTGACATTAATCGCCCAACTTTTTTCCCTTCTTTTTTCCCTAAGGTAATCAGAAGAAAGATGTCTTCGTAGACATTCTTAACGAAATCAGTTAGTAATTTGCAACGCAAATGAGAAGGAAAAGGAATTTTCTACCAAATTCGCTTAATTAAGAACCCTCTTAAAGACCTGAAAAACTTAAGAATTTAATCTAGACATTACTGAAAAAAATTACTGCGGCAATTTGGGACACAATCTTTTAAATCATTTAATTCCCTTTTTCCATTTTCAATTGTCTTTTTTTTAGCCTAGTTGCACGAAAAGCAAGAAGAGATAGATTTAATTGCTTTGTAGTATTAAACTCGTGATTTGAAATTAACATTAGGTATAAATAATTTTAGGAGTTCGGAAATTCTAGTTTAATCTTAGAAATAATTAACAAGTATGAACTAGTTTTTTTTTTCACAAGTAATTAATTTTTTAAGGAAATATTATTTTTATTTTAGTAAAAATGTATACATTTTATCAAATGTTTCTTAAATGAGAGATCCGAGTTTCAATCATATAATATGTCCTAACTGAATCATCTTTTGTATTATTAATTTTACTTAAGTTTTGTAGTTTTCAGATAAATGAAATGAATATTTACTAGGTCAATTTTTCCTATTTGCTAACAATTCTCATTCTCATTCAAAGCCATTATAACAGACATATCAGTTTATGAATTTGAAATAAATAACATTTTAATTTTGTAACACATATTAGAGTAAAGATGGTTCGTTACATCTAAGTTAATCTCTTAATAAGACGAAATGAAACATTGTAAACAATTACAGATAATTGATAATTTAATGCAAAACTATTAAAAAATATTTACTTGGAGAAAAAATTTTTGTTCTATAGCGGAGTTCTTTCACGTATTTCGCTTCAATATTCCTCTTTAGAGCTGAAATGTGATTAATTTCAGAACCCCTGCAGTGTGAATTGTGGCTTATGTAAATTAGATTAGAAATGTTGAACTGTTTGAATAAGATTTATAAAAGATTTATAAACTGCGAAGAGTTTAATAGTAGGGAAGTTTTACTAGAGCGTGAGATATAGTGATGCAGTGACGGTATATGATATAAATAAAAGCTCTTTAGGCACTCGATATTTTCTTATTTAACCCTGAATTCTGTTCTAACGAGTATGGAATACACATTACGCATTTAATATACCTGTTATTTCATCCAAGAGACTCAAAATATGACTCTTTATGGAAACTTTTCTTATGTTTGGTGAAAGTTTAATTTATCTCTTACAAGGCCATGATCGCCAATTTTAAAGGGTACTTCTGTACTTTTCTCCACTGTGTGATTTCTAAGATTTTCCTGAATTCTTTGATCTTCCGCGACCGGATCCCATCACTTCATGAAGTCTCGAATTAAGTTATGTACTAATTTCAAATTTAAATAAAAGGTGCCACTACTAATTAAATAAATATGAAATCATAATATCATGTGTTTAAATCAATGAATAATATGTGGATTTAAATTTCACTCTTTTCCTTAATCAAATAAGACTTCTTGACCTTTAACTCCTGGTAAACAAAATTTAAAATGAATAAACGTTAAATGTAATATTAATTCATGGAATAACGGATCATTAGAAGGAGTAGAGTAATAAAAGGAAGTTTGATGATAAGAAAAAGATATTTAAAGGTTCTACTTTAGCATAGAATAATAACTTATAAATATATGTGTAATAAGACCCTGCTTTTGAATATAGTACTGACTAGGAACAGGTTAAGCAGTATGAGATAAGTAATTATGTATCATATTGATCTTAAACTTCGGATGTGTGTCAGGACAAACTATACATAGTTATATGTTATAATGTTATTATTGAATTATAAATATTCTAAGATTTGATTAAAACTAATTTGATTCCTTGAATTATTTGATTATTTTTTGAAATTAATTTGATTCCTTGAATTATTTTACTATTTATTGAAATATATTTGATTCCTTGAATTATTTGACTATTTATTGAAATTAATTTGATTCCTTGAATTATTTG
>BMAW01064989.1:0-15527 GCA_019974015.1 Nephila pilipes | reverse complement strand
TATAGGTAGTATATGATATCATAAACTACCTAATGAATGATATCATATACTACCTATAGAACTATAGAATGATATCATATACTACCTATAGAACTATAGAATGATATATACTACCTATAGAACTATAGAATGATATCATATACTACCTAATGAATGATATCATATACTACCTAATGAATGATATCATATACTACCTAATGAATGATATCATAAACTACCTAATGAATGATATCATATACTACCTAATGAATGATATCATATACTACCTAATAAATGATATCATAAACTACCTAATGAATGATATCATATACTACCTATACTACCTATATAATATAGAATGATATCATATACTACCTATACTACCTATATAATATAGAATGATATCATATATACCTACCTATAGAATCATATACTACCTACCTACTTATTCATCTTCCTTTCGATGTTGTGATGTGATAGTGAAGTTTATTTGCTCAAAAGCCAGATGTGACCATACTGCGCCAAACTAGATGCAAATGTGGTTTACACATATGAAAAAAAATTGGAAAAGGATAAAAATTGGTTCACAAGAAGGAGAGTCGAAAATAGAGATGGATTGCCAAGGTATTCTGGGGGCGCATCACCCGTACTTACCAAAGACACTAAACTCCCAGAGAAAAGAAAAATATCACTAGGGGTCTCGGGGTCGTGATTCCCGTTCCTACCTTAAGAAAGCAAACTTGATATAATCCCTAGGAGCAGGGTGCCTTGTTATACCTCCAGACGCTAAGTACTCATTTAAGTCACCTCTTACGACTTGCGTGACCTACATTAGGATTATTCTGTCACACCCTGTCACCACAAGGGTTTTCTTTCGATGAAGGGAAAGGTAGAAATGGTCATATTTTCCAGTAAACATAGAAATCGATATCATTTAATATGATATCATTACACAATTTATATTTCGATTTGAATTATTTTCCAATATTTCATTTTTCTTACATTTCATTTTATTTTCTAGTTGTAGTAAAGATATTTTATTTCTATATTCCTTTTATGAATTTAATATTTTACTTCAAATAAAATGTCTTAAAAGAATTTTTAGCAAGGCTTTTCCGATGTACGAAAAATATTTCGCTCCATTAGAATTTATAATATAATATTATTAATTTATTCTTATAAACTTATTCTTAAATATTGTAGTTCTAAGAAAGTAGCGTCAACAAAAATGCGGAACATAAAGTAAAGGATACATGGTGTTAGCTCAAAATATTGACATTATATTACATGATGATTATAATAAATACATTTAGTTTGCTCAAGGTATATTTACGTTGCCAACATAAATTGAATTTAATATTTTATCGTCTGTTTTTACTTTAATATCCCAAAAAACATTTTACTGTCTACTTCAATATTTATCGTTTGCTTTTAATTTTTTTTAACATTTTATTTAATAATTTATTTGAATAGCACTTGTTTTTTTTATTATATTTATTTTTTATTTTTTTATTCTCAACGCTTTATCTTATTATTATTCTCAACTATTCTGTTCTTTAGAATGTTTTATCACTAAAAATAAAAGAGTATTATAATTTCGAAGAAGAGTTTTTCTTTTTTTGATATTAATTGTTTCTATAGATCCTGGGGCTTGGAAGAAGGTTTTCTTTACGCTAATTAATATTCATTTTGGTGATTCGGTGATATAGATTAATAAAATGATGACTACCTAATATGGAGGTAGTCATCATTTTATTAATTTGATCGTCAAGTGATATTATTAATATTTATTTTTATTTTTAGAAGCTAATTAAACCTAGGAACCCTAACTTAAGGGGACTTAGTACCTTTGCACCTTCAAAAATTCGATTTTTCAAATTTGTTCTCAAAAAAATAGTGTTGAATGTTAGGAGCATTTTAAAGCAAACCGCGTCAAAATCCGACAATTATTACGCCCTGTGCAACAAAAAATATGTGTCTAAAGTGGCTTGTTCTATGTAATGCAATGTAAACAAACCTCTTTTTCTCAGTTTGCTATTTTCACACTTTCCCACAGGATTAAAAAAAATCTGTTGCGCGCAGAGCCTTAAAATTTTACATGAGTGTTGTACTTGTAGATCTGTATTCTGTGAACCTCAGTTTTATTAATGGGATGATTAGATTTTATTTTATAATATGATACATGAAAAAAAAGTTACTAAATACAAACTTGATAACTTTTTTAATTTTTCAATTTTTTTTAATGTAAGATAAATTTAAAATTTGAGGTTTGCAGAATAAGGTCAGTATTTAGCTTAAATTTGGTATAAGAATTATGGTTCTACTGTACATCTTTTAAATGTAATCTTGTGTGTAACGTAAGATAAGCTAATTTATTTTTTAAATTTTTGTACGCATATTTCATGCTGTATAACAAAATATATTAATTTAATAGCAAAACTTGACCCAATATTTTAAACTATACACTTTATTATACAAAAAGGCAAAGTTTCATATTGAAATGAGTAAAAATTGTTGATTTATGAAGAATCGAAAAAAGAGAGAGAGAGAGAGAGAGAGAGTTTGTCAAAATGTTCTACTTTTGATTTCGTAAGGTACAAAGTTCCCTTAAAACAAGAACAAATACCAACCTTTCTATATAATTTTATTATTAATGTTCTAACAAGAAGATCGGAGCATTTTTCATTGTTCATAGTAGTCTTGAGAAAACATTAATTGACTATTATTAAATTATGTATTAAATTAATCATATAATTAATTCTTAAAACTGAATTAAAATTAAGATCGAAAAATGGCTTAGTATTTCATTCAACATTTTAACAAATTTTGCATCTTTAAAAAGATAATTCCATGTTTTAAAATTTCGGAAAATACATTTATTTACTTATTTTTTAATTTAATCTTATACTTCGCCACAAGGTAACAAAAAAAAATGAAATATTACACAAAATTTTCTTTGCAGTTTTGGCTATCAATTATTAAACATTTATTTTTCATCCCGATATCCAATGAAATCGTTAAAGTTAATACGTCTTCGGGAAATAAGTTTAAAAAAAAGTTGCTAATGCTCTTCAACTTTTCATTTATTTTGCAAATTTACTTTTCGGCAGCCTATTTTCTTTCGTTATTGATGACATTTACTCCTTCAAAAACCAATGAACGTATTGTTAAGAGCCTTCTTATCCTAGGCAAAGCGTATTCATTTTCAAAGGACAGGTTTACCACAAGTTATTCGTTTTTGGCGAATTTCCTATTTCGCCAAATGGCCAAATGATTTAAACATTTTTTAATGGATACGCATTTTTTTAAGTTATTCGCATGAAGGCTAAAATGAAGATTCTAAAGTTCGATTTCTTTCAGCGTATATTTTATAAATGCTTCTAGTTCTGATGATGAAATACTGAGGATAAATATTTTTAGCTCTTAATATGGAGAGCATTTTTGAATAAAATTTTGTAATAAAAAAAAATCTCATATTTTTTCCCGAAAAATTTAATATTATTTGAATTTCTTAGAATATTAGAAATATTTCACACCCAGTTGTTTGATAAATATTGTTTATATTAACTTGACTAAATGTATTTATAAACATTGACATACCATTTATTTTTTCCATTTATTCTTCTATTATAATGATATGTTTTATATTTATTTTAAGTTCATAAACTTAAAAGGTACTCTCTTATAAAACAATATTTATTGAACTCGAAACACATGAAAAGATCCATTTGGAAAGAAGACGTGATTGTTATTTGTGATCGTAATTTCAAAGCAATCGGATAACTTTTGATTTTGGTAGGAAATCGAGAATTCTATGAAATCTGCTATTCATTAAGGAAATGAATTTTAAAAATTTTAATTACCCAAAGATAGTGTTATTTTATTATTTTTGCGTTTAATTCACTAATAATATTATACTTACAATTCTTAATTTTTCTTATAATATTCTTTCTTAAATTTTACAAACATTCTGAACAGAAAAAGATTTCATTTAACAATAATTATACTTAAAAAAAAACCCTTCATTTCGCTTAAATTTTTTTTAAAAATAATTATCATTTATTGACATTCATTTATATTTTATGAAATCTGTAAAAGTAACCTTTAAAATTCTATGTCTCGATAATTATTCCATTTATAATTGCTCAAACATATAAAAATAATTAAATGTAAAAGATGAAAAAATTAGTTTCATTAACAGATAATAATTGAAAGATAAGTAGTGGTGTTTTTTTAAATATATATTAATCATTAAATTTACAAGTTATAAATTTTATAATACTTCCTAAATTTGATGATGGAATTAATTTTCAACAAATCCAATAGCTTACATGTTTTTTTAGGGTGAGATATGATAGAGTAATTTTTTTCACTGAATCTGTATTTAAATATGTACTTCTTGAATTCATTTCTTAACGCTTTGAAAAGAACTTAGAAGCAACGTTTTATCTCAATAGCCCAAATGCTATACATAGTTAATTTTTTTTTTATTTTCTGCACACTGAAATACATAAAAAGTGTTAAATAAAATACCTGAGGTTATCGTACGTCAAAAATAACAGAAACAAATTTTGTTTAAATTGGTTTCGAAACTGTTGAACGATATCTCGCCAAATGAATTCCATTATCGCCAAATTTGGCAGTCCTTCTCATTGTTCTGATAGTAGAACATGAAAGCGTTTAATCGCGGTCCACGCGTTCAATAATCCAAGACAATGATTTAAGATCCAAACGGGTTGGAAGGGGGGAGGGATGAGATAGGGGGATTGCTTTTGAGGAAAGGGAATAGGTGTAGAGAGGGTGGTTCTTTCTTAAATGAAGCAATTTTCTCACCAAGCTCCGGAACCCTCCATTATGGCGCTTGGCGGACAGCGTGGTGATTTGCAGTGCCAATTAAGAGGTCGCTTTCAAAAATCGTTTTTTGATAGTAAATCGATGATATGAGGTATTTTTTTGGACTTTGAAGTACATGTAGAATGAAAGGAAATTCGTTCTCGAGGAGACTTCGTATTGAAAAATGTGCAAGGGTAAAATGAGCTCTATAAGTCAATTTGAAAGAATGGCGATATCAAGTGGTTTTTGTAAGATGGGATTTCTAACATTGATAACTCAGATAATGTGATGTGAAAATACATCAAGTAACTTCTATAGTAGTACATTTATAGAATTTTGTAGGAAATTCTGATACTTTTTGTTTAAAAATAGTTTCATTGATATGTTATAAAGATATTTATTCGCATTATAGTTTTTTCCTTTTGCTTGATTTTTATTATTTTCTTAAAATTGGTCAGTATTAAATATTCGATTATAAAATTAAATCAATTTCGGATAACAATGTTAAAAAACTGTAATTAGAAAATATAATATATTCCTGAAATTTAACTTATATTTCTTCATTTCCTTGATGATTAAATCAAAGGATAAAAATGAAAGTTATGAAGACATTTGTGTAGAAATATTTGTTTTATTTAATTTTATTAATTGTATTTAAAAATTAATTATTTTAATTAATTTTTAATTTAAAAAAATAATTTTATTAATTTTATTTTTAAATTTTTATTTAATTTTATTTTAAAAATATTTTTAAATATTTTTATTTAATAATTTATCTTTTATTAAAACAATATTATTCAATTACATAATTAGAATTAATTCATTTCTTTCGGAAGCACACTAGCATTGAAGACAGACTCAACCTTTGATGATTTCTGACCCTATGGAGGGGAAGCTCAGTTGACCTTGAAGTGCCGGCGGTATTTCGAATGATTGACCACTGGCTCCAAAGAAAGCATTTCCTTCCTTGAAGGAGAATCCTTGACTGGTAGCTTTTTACTGTGCCCTTATTAACTATGCTAAAAGAGACGTCTTATTGGGTCTAGTTACTAAAGGGTTTTAATTTTTATCGTTGATGTTCAAGAGAACCGCAGCATACACCACCTCTCATATCATCCTGATGATTCGAAGAACATTCTAAATGTTATTTGTGGAGAAGGTCGCTTTTCTCTCCATTACTGCAATTGATATACAGCCCCTACCTGATGCCTCGAGATTTTTCTTTGGATAGTTTTCTTTCGGCATCATCAGCGGTCTCTAGTTGAATGTCAAGTCTCTTTGACACATGCGCAGTAGCCGGTATATCACAAGTTGTGATTCATGTGGGGTTGTCTTAGTTAGACAGACAGAGACAAATATTTTCCTTTTGAAATATATGCAACCAATAGTTACAGACTGTGCTCCTATCTAGTGTTTAAATCCCGGGCCATTACTTCGGCGTTTAATGTTTTTCGACCGCGAGAAGTAGGAGCTCAGTTGACTTTGGAGTGCTGGTAGCATTTCGAGGTCAAGAGCTCGAAGTCTGAAAAAGGTAGTTGCTCAGCCGCTTTTTACAGGGCTCCTATCAACTAGGCTATAAGATACGTCCCATTCAATATATTTATGAAGGCATTTTAATTTCTATTGTTGATATTGAAGAGAGCCACCCAAATCTAATTAACATATGTATACGCTGTTCATTTAAGGTTCCCGTCTACCCGCCATTTTGATTTCGTGGACGTAATGTTAATCCTATGGAATTTTGACTTTAATTCTCCCATCTTTATTATTTGATCGATTTGAATACAACCAGGTGCATTTAAAAGAGCAAAAAATAATCAATGCTTCTGTGGAATTACTTTTTTCCTAAGATTTTTAAAAATATTTATATTCTTAGTTTAATTATTAGTTTTTGAGTTTTCAGGTCTTTAAAGAATATTTTCAAATATTTTTAAAAATCGGCGGAAAAAAGTTATTCCACAGAAGCATTCATTATTGATTGCTCTTTCAAATGCACTTTATTGCATTCAAATATATCAAATATTAAAGGTGGGAGAATTCAAGTCGAAATTCCATAGGATTAACATTAAGGGGACTTAGTACCTTACGAAATCAAAAGTAGAACATTTTGAGAAACTTTTTTCGATTCTTCATAAAACAACAATTTTTGCTCATTTCAGTATGAAACTTTGCCAGTTTGTGTAATAAAGTGCATAGTTTACAATATTGGGTCAAGTTTTACGATTTAATTAATATATTTTCTTAAACAATATGAAATATGCTTACAAAAATTTAAAAAATAAATTAGCTTACCTTATGTTACCCGCAAGATAACTTTTGAAAGATGAACAGTAGAACCATAATTTTTACACCAAATTAAAGCTAAATAATGACCTTATTCTGTAAACCTCAAATTTTAAATTTATCTTACATTAAAAAAAATTGAAAAATTAAATAAGTTATCATGTTTGTATTTAGTAACTTTTTTTTCATGTATGATATTATAAAATAAAATCTAATCATCCTATTAACAAAATTGAGGTTCACAGAATAAAAATTTACAAGTAAAACACTCATGTAAAATTTTAACGCTCTGCATGCAAAAGATTTTTTTAATCCTGTGGGAAAGTGTGAAAATAGCAAACTGAGAAAAAGAGGTTTGTTTACATTGCATTACATAGAACAAGCCACTTTAGACATTTACATTTTTTGTTGCACAGGACGT
This sequence comes from Nephila pilipes, assembly GCA_019974015.1. NCBI lineage: Eukaryota > Metazoa > Arthropoda > Arachnida > Araneae > Nephilidae > Nephila > Nephila pilipes. The sequence goes on along the minus strand of BMAW01064989.1, from coordinate 8,011 downwards.
GATAATTGTCGGATTTTGACGCGGTTTGTTTTAAAATGCCCCTAACATTCAGTACTATTTTTTTAAAATCAAATATGAAAAATCGAATTTTTGAAGGTGCAAAGGTACTAAGTGCCCTTAAGCTGATGAAATCAAAATGGCGGGTAGACGGTAGCCATAAGTACCCTAATTATCAAAAAATTTAAACTATCTAAGCCTTATATGTAATAATGTATTTTTGTATCGATATATATATTTGCATTATAAAATAAATCCTATGCATATAAAAAAGGAAATTTGGTTTAAACTCCCTAGAGTCTATTTTTTCGGATATTTGCCGTGTTTACAATCAAGTGATATCCAGGTAAGGATACTAGAACATACAGTGGAACTGAGGAGTACCATATCTAAGACTCCTTTTTGTGTTATACATCTTTTTAGATTATCAGTAGAGATTAGATTTTTTTTGAATGCCTAACAAAGATATTTTATTCATTTTATAGCAGTACAAAAGTAATAATTTTTTTGTTAAAATTATATTATTTCTTCTTAGAATATGGACATGAATTTTTAGATATATTTAAAGAGCACTAGTGCACAATATGACTCTAAGTTTTTTATGCTTCCATAAAAAGAACTTATGTATATAATTAATCTAAAATATTTTTTTCCTCTAAATAACACATTAGTTTTAAGAAAAAAAAGGCAAAAAATATTAATATTAAAATTATATGAAAAAATTGAACAAAATATTAAATTTTCCAAAATTTCTAATTTGTGTAATTCTTTCAAAGTAAATATACAGTAACTTCATTAAAAAAGTAGGTTTGCTATGTTTTGTGTATTATTTCCTAAAGAGGAGCAAAATATTTCGAATATTTATGGACTATTATTTTTAGAAATGGCACCTAAATTAAAACATATCTTTAAAATCCTATTCATATTCAATTCAAAGAAAAAGAGAAATTTTTTGACTCAATTTTTTTTTTTAATTAAATGAAACGATTAAAACATCATAATTAGGCACACTAAAATCCTAAGTTCAACGAGTAATTTTTAAGACCTAAATTTAGTTAAAAGAAATAGTATTAAATTTGGTATTTTATTTTCCCCGCCTGTCCTCTGGTACCCTTAATGAATATTTAAAGTTAACATGACTCATAAAATTAACATGATATCCTTATTTTTCTGAATAAATTATTTCTTTACCGTACGAGAGAGTTTCACATTGAAGTTCAATTTTAATTTAGATCTTAGCAAGAGTTTTTATTTTTAACCAATGATTAACTTGATTGCCTGTCTCTAGTTATGATGGCTGTAGTAGCCAAGTGATCAGGTTCTCACGCTCATTATCTCTCATTAGTGTTCATTATCTCTCTGATTTATTTACTATCTTTATCCTAAGAATTTTGAGATTGGAAGTAAGAGGACAAATAATTCATTCAGAAAGCGAGAAGGAAACTACAATAAAAATGAGAATAAAATGAATTATTAACCTTTAGAATTCGGCAGATTGTAAGTTAAAATAATTCGATATAAAAACCAACGTTTTTATATGGTGGCAAAGTTTATTAGAGAAAATTATTGAAATATTTGTTAAAACTGTTAGTTATTTTTAACTTTAAAATTCACTTAAAAAGAGACATTTGTGAGAGTTTTAAAAAATTCATAATACTCATAAAATCAAAACATGCATTTGAAAGTTTGTAAGTCATTCTATTAAAAAAAGAATGGGAACCAGAATTCAAAAAAAAAATATTGTGATAAGACACGGCGCCAAATATTGGAAACTTTCTTTCTTGCGAATGATTACTGACTAAAAGTCAGCAACCCTTACTATCTCGGAGATAGTAAAGGGGAGATAGTATCTCCCCTTTGTGAGTACAAAAGGTTTACGATACCTCCTGCGGCGTGGGGAGTGCCCGGTGCTCCCAGAGGGGGAAAGAAATTTTTTCCTCAATCCTAAAAGCACCGAGAGGAAAGAATATTTTGACTTATTAAAATTATTGAAATATTAGTTAAAACTTGTCGCAAACGTCTAAATATTGCATTGTTAGGCGAGTACGAACGATTCCCAAAATTTCAAAGCTCTAGCTTGATGGGAAGTTGGTTAAATTAACGATCGAAAATTTGATGACACACACACACCAAGTGAAATTCAGAAAAACGTTGTAAAAAAGGTTAAGGAAAGTCGTAAAAGAGTCTGGTGAAAAAAAAGGGGGAAAGAACTCTCTCTAGATAGCTTGGTACAACAGTTGTACCGGAGCCGAAGCGAGAGCAAAAAAAAATTTTGGTACGGCATATGTACCGCCGAGTTCTACAGGTTAAACAACATTTATCCAATTATGCAAACAAACCTTTCGTATGTAGCGGCTTCCTACGTCCTTTTTTTAAGTCATTTTGACTTCGGAGCTGTTAAATGATTTGTAGAAAAGGAGCAAACGATCTTTTCTCCACTCACTTAAGTTTTAAATTTGTAAATGTTAAGTTTGAAATAAATGAATAGTTCTTTGCCTTTCAAAAAACACAGAAGTAAATATTACGAAAAAATCGTTTGCTGAAATGATTATGGAAGAGATTTGCTCCTGTGCGATTGGCAACAAAAACATTATTATAATGTGTTGTTCTATAAATTATTTCAATCGATCTACTGTTGTAATGATTGAAGATGTTTCTGTTTGCATTAAAATAATTATTATTTAAAATCTCCAACATTTGAAATTCATTTTACGTGGAGTGTAGTCCGTTTTCGGTGTGGCTAATTAATTTAATGGAACATTTTTGTGCAGCTAAAGGGAAATGTTTAATGTAACAGCTCTCCGGAACGACAGAAAAGTTGCTTGCAACTCGCACACCTTCTAAAAGGAAATTATGGGGAATTGACGGTTTTATCAACACCCCTTCCCCATACGTACACTTAAATTTTTTGAATACATAATTATCTGTTCAATGAATTTAAGTGGACTTTCAACCCGAAAATTTAGGATGAGTCATCGGTGAACAGAGTGAAAGATTCCACCAAGGCATCAAAGATACTGAATGCAGATATCCAGGATGAAGGGACAAAAACATGTTCTATGATTACTGTTGGATGTTATCACAGGATAGGTCTCAAATTGAACATAAAAGAAGAACGTCAAACAGAAGTTACAAAGTAAAATAGTATGTGCTTAAATAGGAAATACATTTTTTTGGTTTTGCTCCATTTTTTTGCGTAGCTTAAAATTTGTTTCAAGCTTTCATGTATAAAGATATTATATTTGCTCCTCAATCGTCAATCAATCAAGCCTATTTTATGTGAGTTGTCTTAATGAAAACGAATTAAAATAGTATGTTAGTGATTTTCTTCTAGAAACTGCACAGTAATTTAACGTGAAAAGTTTAAATCTTAAGGGAATTTCTTTTTTTTTTTTTAGCCAACCAGGGGCGTCTGGTATGATCTGTCACCTGTTGTTTTCATCTATTTGTTGAAAAATCAAATTAACTCACTAATAATATATGTTTACATATATTTAATTGGGTAATAACTGCTATTGCCACATAGTTCATGCTAAGTGGTTCGAGATAATCTTTTCAGTGATGATTTTATCAAAAACATCAATTTTGATTTTACAAAAAATCACGACGTAAAGGGGAAAATGGAGATCATTTTCGAAATTGGCATATCAAATAACATAAAAATCTCCGAAAAACGTTTTTGTGTTTTCTAAAATCTTCAGTCTCGCAGGGCAGTGTAATAGGAGTCAAGTTACCATTATTTCATTTACGAGTGCTATTTTTTTCAGTTCGATCGGTCAAGGAATGAAAATCTCAGTGAAAGTCAAATTGATTTTTTGGAGCATTTTTATACACAAAGCGACTTCACTCTATCGTCGTTCTACTGAGACATTTGTCCTAGTGGGGTACTAATTTTCAAGGTCATACTCTTCTCATAGAAGCGGACGCCTCAGCTTTCAGCCAATTCACGATACTGGTCTACAGCTCGTTGTCTGAGCCAAACAGCTGCATTCCTAGCCAGCATTTCATGTGTGGAATTTGATGGAAGTTTGATGCAGCCAAATTTGAAGCCAGGTTATATGATGGATGATCAAACACGTTCCGCTGAAAACGATGTTAGAGCTTCTTTGTTACAGCTGCAGAGTGCGTCAACGGATTATCACTCATGAAAGATTTCTATACGCATTACTCATTCATCGGTGAATTTCGGCTACACCGTCATGCAGAAATTGAATTACAGATGGCAATCACACTTTGTGGGACTCTATTGATTGAGGCATGATAACCCTCACAGCGCGCTCAGACCTGACAACTGCTACCGGAAGCGATTGACGGGCTTAATAGAGACACTGTGCAACATTTCTGCGCACAACATCATTGGATTTTTACAGGAGTTCTTATGCCGTGACCGATTTGACCTTGAAAAAAATTAGCCCTCGTAAATCAACTGAATGAATTTCATTTCTCTGTAACCCCAACGATACGTTAACACATCAGTTAAAGATATACATCAATATCGTTTTAATTAAAAATATTATTTTAAAATATTCAAATAATATTTAAAGGTATTGACTTAACATAATTTTATAAGTAACAGACGCTTTTCTAGAAATTAATTAAGAGCAACAATTAAGCTGTTTCCTTGCTTTGGTAACAATTTGGGCTAAAAATAGATCAGTTTGAAAGAATATGACTGACTATCAATTATGATCTGATGCTTTAAAGTTCATTTACTCGACGTAGATATTTGGCATTGATAAAGGCACTATATCCGTTCACTCGAGTTTCAACCTTCATTAGAGACGGAAAACTCTAAAAGCAGTTTTCAGTAGAAGCATTAATCACAATTAATGCCAAACCCTTAAGAAGAACCATTATAGCTCCTGGGGGAGCAATAAGCTCTAGATTTAAAAACGTAGCAACATTAAGAGTGAAAACTTTAAAGACAGGAAGTTCCGGAGACGGAATTTCTTTGTATTCGCTAGAGAATCCATCTACCGTTTTCAAGACATTTCTCCGTCTTAAGGAAGGAGGAAAGGATGGAATCGGTTATTTCAAAATGCGTGAGAGTGAAATTTGTACTTTGATTTCTCTCGCAAAATAAACTGTCGATTTTGTACCATATTCAGATTCTTAATTAGTATGGCTGAATAAATTATTTGAGACCATTTCACTCAATCGCAAATTGTATTTAAATTTATTTCGTTAGTTTTAGATTCAAGATTTAATTTTTATGAAAGACTAATTAATGTGGACTTACTTAACCATTTAAATAATAATACAAGCGATCAAACATTTTACAAAGAAAACACGTCTAAATAGTTATTTTTATTCGAAGCCATTTTTATAATCTATATGTTAATATTCATACATATATATATATATTTATAATTATTAATATTTATAAGATGTAATATTATACAAATTCATTCAAATTCATACATTATAGAAATTCATACATTAAACAAATACATACATTAGACAAATTCATACATTATACAAATTCATACAAAATAACAATACATAACCTATAAACTAAAATTGCTGAAGTATATTTAAACCAAACAAACGCTATGCATATTAAAGAATTATTTGAAAAAATCAATAAAGTAAAGTAACAAAATCGGTCAAGTTAAAAATATTATCCTAAATTAAAGACATTCAAGTTATTATAGTTAATAAAGCCACACGCCTACTGAAATAAAATTATACGTAACAATTTTATTTTAATGCATATATAAGCCATTAATTAAAAATTACTACCTAATTAAATACAAAGATACACCAAAAACATAGATCTCAAGAAAAAATATAAGAAAACTAAAATAAAGATAGTCAAGTTTAAATTTTCTATGCTATATATAGTAGATATATATAATATATATAATATATGCATATATGTATATAATATATACATACATATAAATATAAGGATATAATATACATATAATATATACATACATATGCATATCTCCTATGGCTTGCAAAATAGCAGCAATCCAACTTAACACTTAGCGTTCTTGCTTCAAGTCCTTTGAAGAACAATTGATTTTACCAAATGTTCAAATAGTGGTCACACATTTCCACGATATTCTGATCGATTTGATTCTGATTTATTAGCGGCTGTTTCATGATAATCCAAATATGCTGCTTGCGTTCAAGATGTGACGATGTACGAGACCTAGACTTCAACTAGAATTCATCTGCATGCTCTGCGAACCACAGAAAAATCATTTCAGCCTTGTGACATTGAGAATAGTCCTGTTGGAAAATTATATTCCCATTGGGAAAGTAGGTGCTATAAAAGGGTGCAATGATATTTAGATTGTCCGGAAATTTCAAGTGTTCTATCACAACCACAATCTCATCAACTCATACGGGAATGTTCACTTAATCCTTAATACCTGTTTAAAATTTGCCTGTTTAAAATTTGCCTCTAGCCTGTTTAAAATTTGCGTTATGAATTTGGTTGAGTTGTTCGCCTACATAACTGCAACTAATGACATGGTCATTCACGGGATGTGAATTAGGAATCGTTAGTAATCTATCAAGTAATTTTTTTACATTGATGATTCCTGTATTACTTTAAGCGTGACTGTCGTTGAGGACTCACTGATTTTTTACCTGTATATATACGTAAGAAGTACGTACGTTACATAATCCTCTATAAAACATAGACCGCTGAATTATGATATCCAAAACACATCTACTTTAAGACTTACAAGAATATACTCAGCTATCACTTGAGCCATTGATTGCCGTGGAAACTGCTTCACTAAGTGAGACTGTTTTCGAAGTTCATTTTGGTCGATAATGCGTAGATAATACCGTAGCGTCTACTATTGGTCTTCCTGTCATTTATTCATTTTGAAAAGTTACAACAAATTGTGAGAACCTGGTGATCCGGGTAGATTTGGAAACACTCACAGTGAGCTGTTGAGTCATCTTAATACCAACTATCAGCGTCCCTTGCATCAGTAGCTTCCTCCATAACACGAACACGTAATCAATGAAATGATTCCTGAGTATTTCAAGCAGCTGCCATTCCCAACCATTCCCAACGGATCCCGTGCTTTCTACATCATCCAGAGAAACTTATCAAAAAGGGTGGGTTAATCGTAATGATTTGCTTCTTTGATGTATTACATATACATATATATAAACAGTATTTCAGTAATTTTATAGTTTTTCTGATATAATTATTTTTAATTTCAATAAGGTATATGAAATTTTCTTTTACGTTAATTTGATAGTTTATTTATTTATTTTTAAATTAATTCTGCAGCATTTTTTTTATTTAATTGGAATAAATTCTTAGATAAGGTTTTAGTGATTATAATATGTAATTTAGTATGTTTTGTGTACGTTTATAAATATATATATATTGTGCTTGCATCATAATACATACATACAAAACACATGTGTGTGGGATCTAAAACACCGTTTGGGCTCTGAATCTCATTTAAATTTTTCAGAAACACTAATTGATTGTTATATAATTAAGAATGTTATATAATTAAGAAATATCTCATGAGCGTATCATAAGCTCTAATCTTATTTATCTACTCATCCATGGTGTGATTTCAATTCCCATGGTGGTTGACGTTGCCTCTAAGAGTTCCATAACACTGATATTAAAAAATTGCAAAGCAATTGGGAAATCCTAAAGAAGGTTTGATACCGAAACGAATTAAAGATCTTTAGCACGATTGCACAAGTAATTTTTAATTATATATGCATATAACACATCGATCAATAACTCCCGAGACTAACCCAGAGATGGCGCTCGTAGTAAACCAGTAACCAGGTCTTTCTAGAGTACTAAACTTTGCTTGAAACGTGTCAAAATTTTAAGTCGATCGGACCAGGAAAAAGGTTTTTTGAAGTGAAGTGAAAAAGGTTTTTTCCAAGTGGGTGCCGCGATTGCTTTCGATGGAACAAAAACAGCAACGAGTCGATGATTCAGAAAGCTGTTTATCGCTATTTACTCGCAACAAAAAAGATTTCTTGCGGGGAAAAAAAAAAAAAAAAAAAA
>BMAW01064987.1:0-22463 GCA_019974015.1 Nephila pilipes | reverse complement strand
GACAGATTATCCGAACAAATGTGTTTTACAGTACCTGGACTCTTAAGATGAAACATTTGTAGATTTATGAAATTTTGAGCACTAATACCTTTTCACACTAAAACATCTGAATATGTTTTTCCCACTTAATGATCTGACAGGGTCTGACGTTTTGTTTTAGAGCATAAATTAAACGCAATTTAGATGATTGCACGGAAATCGCCTGGTGATTTTGCTGCGAATAGTTGAGTGAGGGAAATAAAACATGATGATCACCTACACAAATGAAGAAGTAATCGAAGAATGCTGTTGATGATATCTCGTTGTCGAAGAAAAACTGTAGAAATGAATGTGGATGAGGCATACATTTTTTTTTTCTGTAGTGGGATATTTTTCCGTATCGAGGTTCTCAAATTTCTCGTGAAAAGTCTGTCGCCGCTGGAAACTGGAAATTCACGAGACAGATGACTGTTGTCATCCGGGTATATTCTTGTGAGAAGCTTGTCGCAGGAAACTGGCAATTTTCAGTGTAGATGATCTTCGTCAGAGGAGCACATTTTCTTCTTGTAGGTTTTCATCGTTGTTATCCCGGGGAATTTATTTGTAGTCATTAGACGCTCAGAGTTTTGTAGGTGGTGTCTATCTGGATGAGACTAGGGGCTATTCTGGAGAAATCTAGGGGTTATACTTTCATCGGGTTCCGTGATGAATTTTAATTCCTTGATAACTGAAGAAGAAGTTTTGGGATATAACCTTATTAATTAGTGGCGATAGAATTATTGCTATGTACAAAGTATCTGTTCGGATAATTATTTCTATATAGGGAATTAATTCTTCAAACATCTGTTAATGACGACCTATATTAACGACATAATATCGATGAGTGTTGAACGCACTTGGAGTAAGACTTTTGTTCCCTGCATCAGATGAATAGAATAGAAGAAGGCCGAAAGAGAGAGCACAAGCTATTAACTTCTCGGTTTTGTTCAGGAAAAGGGGAAGTTGTATGAGCTATCACTTGACGCTGATTCGTGGGGTCATTTAACGAGGAATTGAGGAACTAGTTTTACAATATCATTGAAAACCCAGTTAATAAATTGATATTTAGCTGGAAAATCCTACATATATATATATATAAATATATATATATATATATACAGGGGTTGGACAAAAATATGGAAACACCTTTTAAAAAACATGTTTCTTTGCTTAATATGGTGTAGGAAACCCGTTGGCATCCAAAACAGCTTGCAGTCTTCTCGGAATGGATAAATACAGTTCCTGTATATGTGCCAAGGGAATATTATACCATTCTTCCTGCAAAACGGTGGCAAGTTCAGATAACGATGTTGGCGGTGGATAACGAGAACGCACTTTCCGTTCCAATGTAGACCACAAAGGTTCGATAATATTCAGGTCTGGTGACTGTGGTGGCCAGGGGAGATGGGACAAATCCTCCTCGTGCTCAGAAAACCAGTCCTGGACAATGTGAGCTGTGTGAACAGGGGCTTTGTCGTCTTGGAAGACACCATCACCATCGGGGAACAAAGTTTGTACCATGGGATGAACTTGATCTGCCAAAATGTTCACATAAGTCTTGGCAGTCATGTGCCCTGACACAGTTATCATGGGGCCAGCAGAGAGCCACGATATGGCTGCCCAAACCATAACAGAACCCCCGCCATGTTTCACTCTTGGCAACAAGCAGTCTGTATTATAGGCTTGAGATGGCGTTCTCCAGACGTAAACTCGGCCAGAAGTGGGAAACAATGTGAAAGAAGACTCGTCAGACCATATTACACGCTTCCACTGCCCTATAGTCCAGGCTTTATGACTTAAACACCACCTTTTCCTGTTACGGGCATTAGCATCACTGATGAGTGGCTTCTCAATTGCAGCACGGCCAGAAATTCCCTGTTTATGAAGCTCCCTTCTAATTGTTTTGATACTCACAGGGTTCTGTAACACAACATTCATTTCAGCAGTAACTTTTGCAGCTGTGGTCTTCTTATTTTTCGTCACAATTGCCCATAATGATCGTCTGTCACGATCACTCAGCACACACTTTCGTCCGCGCTGTGATTTAGCAGATGATGTTTTTCCGCTTTTCAAATATGAGGAATAAATCTTCGATACAGTACCTCTTGAAACACTAAACACCTCGGCTACCTTGCTTACGGAAGCAACTACCATACGTGCTCCAACAATTTGCCCACGTTCGAAGTCTGTTAACTCTGACATAATGCAATGACAACCTCACATAACAGTACTCCGACAACAACTGAACTGTTTAGCACATTTACGAAGTTGTATAGGTGGCGTTAGTAGTCAAAAACGCCAGCGCCACCTACATATTTCATTAAAATCAATCTTTCTTTTCAAACATGCATTTTACAAGGTGTTTCCATATTTTTGTCCACCCCCTGTATATATATATATATATATATATATACATTGCTGCTTAAATCTAGATACATAGTACAATTACTAGTAGAACAAAATTGATAAAAATATAATGTACATGTTCTTTTGATTTTCTTTGTTATTTTAAATATTAAAATTTTAATATATTTTAAAAATTAAAAAAATCTGGCCCAATGATTATTTTGGCTGTTTTTACGAAATCGTCTGAGCTGAATACGAAAATGGTTATTAAATTGACTTCAAATCTATCACTTTCTAGTGAAAATAGTAAATCGTGAGTCAGCAATATCACCTCTTTTCCAAAAAAAAACATTAAAGATATGAAACGAAATAAATTTTATGTGAAATTTGTCATAAAACGAAGTAAGATTTAAATAGATTCAAACTGTATTGAAAATTGTAATATTTTGCACAAATATTTTATACATTTCAAATTATATTGAAAAAAAAGTACGAGTTTGAACGTAATTCTTACGCATTGACACTTTGTGTATGCCAAAAATGTGTATTGAATGAAATAGTGTAATAGTAAAGTTGTTAATTAAACTATCTACCTATACATAATGAAAGAGCAACCTAGAATATTGAAAAGTTTATCTACTTTCAGAACCTTTACATTCTCCTCTTACATGGATATTTCATCCTCTCTTAGAAGAAACCATTTAAAATCACACATCATTTTGAGACATATTTTCCATGGTGTTTTTTCCATTATTCTGTTGGAATCCTTTACAGCTCCTTGGTATTCGTGGTAAATTACATTAGGGGGCTAAAATTCTATATTCTTGTATCAATATAGGAGTCTCTTTCACTAATTCTTAGTAGGTTTTGGTTTGCCCAGAAAATCGTAAGCCACTGAAGCAAGTGCCTTCCAAGCAGACATCCAGTGGCGGATACAGAGGTTGATCATAGAGACATGAGTTCTATCGATCATAATTTCATGCACAGACAAAATAATGTACCTGAGCAGAAAATCAAACCAAATAATCCAAACAAAATTTAAAAGTATTGATTTTGTTGTTATACTTCAAAATTTGATGTGCCCGAGCATAAAATTGAGCTACAAATCGTTCAATAATTGAATCTTGTTTTAATATTTAGTTTATTTTTTTTAAAAAAAAAAAAAGACGAAATAAGCTTGAATAATATCCGAAATCAACATAGTTCAATGTAATGAACCTTTTTAGTGAAAACCAATTGGGCCCCTTCCCCCGTACACTTTCGAATATTTCTGGATCCATAATAGATTCTGAGCTATACTCTTTTGACTCTCTCTGAGTATTTCTCTTTTCTTTGAAATCGTTACCTTTCAAAACTTTATTATCCTGTGTCAACGAATTTTTCCTTTTTAGTTAGTATTGTTGACATTTGAGCAGATTCTTGTAAAATCGCAATCATTTATATCCACAACTTTCACGAGATATGTTTATATTTAAATATGTCTAACTTTATACTTATAGAAAATACTTACGTATCTAGTCAATTATCAGTATAAAGTTTGTCATTTGTTTTACTATTCCATCGACATATGAATTAACAGTATTTTGCAAATCTGCTTGTAAATTTATGTACCAAGCCTATGTGCTTCAAATTCCATTCTATTACCACTTGTATTTGACGTACTGTATATCTAATAACACAGACATACTCTTATAAATTTCCTTCGTCTCAACTGACTGTGCCAACAGTATTGATGGTTTAGTATTACTAATGTGTATCAGCACCGCAATTAGAAGAGGTATTTTAGTCAAAAACTAAATTAATCAGAATAGATTTAGAAATTAAAGTAAATAATTGTAATTAATTGCTTTCTGAAATTCTTTAAGATTTATCTTTGATGTATTTTAAGGTAGTAAAATTGATATTGCAATTAAAATAACAATTATTATGAAAGTGGTTTGAGTACAAATGTATACAAATGTTAGCAAAACGTAAGATAATATATAAGTAACACAGTATTGTGCAGAAAACATTTAAAATATCATAACATATATAGCCTTAAATATAAACATTTTTGGAAATAATTAAGCTCTATTTAATCAAATGTGATTTTGAGTTTTATTTTCCGAAGCAACAATATGTTTTCAGATTTTGTCAGCGCATTCAATATTAAAATCACCAGTTTAATCACCAGAGTTTCCAGATCATTAAGACAGCTTTATATAGTAAGCTGCCTTTATATAGTTTACACTAAACAATTAGCTAAGAATCGTTTTACGATAGAACATGTTGTTCTCTTCACTTTGTTCGAAATAAACTGTTGGTTTGGGATGCATTATCAGGATATTCGGCTCCCCTTGTAATTTCTTATTCCTTAACACGTACTATTTGTTTAATGCATTTTCACTAAGATGATTGCAACGTTCGATGAGAGTCAGAAAATGCATAATTAAACTTTTAATCGTAGACAACTCGTTGCCAGATTTGATGTGGACCCAATTTCATTAAGCTCATCAAGGGCTTTCCAGGGATTTCACTGCGATTACAAGTCACATAAATATTGTAATGCAAACACACATTCTAAGCCGCTCGGCTTCCAGCACAAATAGAAGGATTTCCCTATTCACGCATTCGTTTGTTAAATATATTCAAAATATTCTGTGTAACATTTTGTTCTAAATTATTGTACAGTAACTTGTAAAACTACTCTAAACAAAGAAAATAAGTAGTACTGGTTAAGTGGTATTTACTTAAGACCTCCAGATAGTATTTTTCACAGATTACTTTACGTTATGATTCTTATATATTTATGCTTATGATATGGGACATTGAACCATTGATACTGGATTCTTACTTAAAATGAAAATCTTTGTTTGATTTGACAAATTAATATACTCATAAAATAGTTAAACCTTAAAATAACATATTAATACTAATGAACTATTAGATAATAAAATAAAGGTAAGCTAGAATAAGAATATGTTTCATATCATGCTGATGTAAAAATTATAACTTTTAAATCTGAATGAAACCTATAAAAAGAAAATAGTTGATCAAATAGTTTTGCTTCAAATGGTGAAATCTATAAATAATTAGCTAAACTTATAACTGTAAGACATTCGTAATTTTTAAAATTTATTTTAGACTTTTCTGACATTTCTGAAACATAGAAATTCTCAGTGATAACAAAGTCTTAAATGTTAGTAATTAATGAAGCCTTTCCAGCAAATTCAGCATTTTTAATTTGGTTTCTAGTTTTAAGTTATTAAAAAATGTTATGAAAGAAACTTAAGATGCACTAAGATATCAGGCTCCATTCAAAGCAACGTTTTTTTTTTTAAATGATTTTGATTCAAAATTATTAAAAATGGTCAGAAATACTACTTTTATTAAACAAAATTTAATAAATAAAGGAATTTAAGAAGAAATATTGTGAAATTTGACCCAAACGCAAAATTCTAGATTCAAAATTCTTCTGCATTAACTTAAATTATTTTTTCCATATTTATTACTTAGGTAATCACAACAAACTAAAATCTAAGAAATATATTTAAATGTAAAACAGTTTGTAGCTCATCGTGAAAATTTCACTTATTTTTTATCAAATTTACCAGTGCCATTGTACAAAAACTCCTTTAAATTAAAAATCATCAATTTTAAAACTAAATTCTTACTTCATAGTATTAACTATAGTAAAAATAATATTCAGTTCATATTTTAAATAGATACTTTAATTACAATTTATAAAATCATACTTTGAATAAGAAACATGTTTAAAAAATCATTTTTTTCGAAAAAGCTATTTACATTTGTAATTCACTAAGAGATTAAAAAAGCACAAATAATTAATATCCTATCTATTTCTAAGACACACCGTCTTTTTCTCATGTGCAAAACATTTTGTCTTTCTTGATTTTCTTGATTTCTGGACTCTTAAGTTTCTTGCAAATAATGACACTTGGAATAACCAATGCGATTTTCATCTATAATATTTTACTGTTTCAGTGTATTTTAATAAACCATAAAATCCTTTATTAAATTAGATAACGATTAAATATGATCTTAAAGTTTATACTTTAACAAAAATATTTCTCTTATAAGACGTTGTAAAACCATGAGACATAAGTCAGACCAAACTATAAGACATTGTTAAAACTTTCATTGGCATTTTGAGTAAGACCATGAAGTCATTTGATGAGTAACTTTTGGTCATATAATTTTATATAATGGGCTTAACTATATTTATTAGACTTGGATGTAGGATATTGGTATGCTTGTAAAGTTTTCCCGAAGCAATCACTCGTTTATATTTATTTGTACACCAACTGTCCTCACCTTTCGGACACTGCCCATATCTCGGTTTCCCCATACATGAGCAACAGACTGTAAATGCAGCTATTGTGGCACTATGCATATTAAATGATTAAATACTTACTAAAAAAAAGACTTTGTACATTCGTGCTTAAAATTAAGAAAAGTTTCATATTTAGTTAAATTTACTCAAAGTTACTAAAAGAATGGAGCAACTAATGCTTCTACACAAAATTGTAAAATTTTAGATTCGATTATGTACTCTTAGTTTGTGAAATTAGGCAATGTTTTATAAGTTCATGTGCCCCGTACCGCATTACATTAGTTCACACATTTTAGAGACTTCTTTGGGGGGTTCTTTTCAACATTTAAGAAATGCAAACTCAAAAAATTAGAATGAGTAACTACAGTAATTTGTACAATAGAATAAGATGGTGGGAAGTTTGTTTTCTTGAGACAGAATAATCTCAATTGTAGAGTACTAGCGGCATTATTGTAACGCCTCGCATTTTGGGAAACTTTTAGATACCGTTCATCGAGATAATATCTATATGGATAAGAACCGTTTTAATGACTCGATCATACAACAATTGGAACGACGTATGTAACTCCGATTGTGATATGCTCCCTACAACCGAAGTCAGGGCTGTTTGATTGGCTTTCACATTGTGAAAAACTCGTTTTTCAAATGCAACTTCCCTTATGGAGACAAGAAGGTAGTACCAGGAAGCAGAACTGAAGAACAAGTTAGATGGTTCCTCGTACACACTTGTCATTCGGCAAAATATTCCTGTACAAGTAATGCCCAGTAAGCTGATGAATTGTCATAGAGAAGTAACCTGCTAACTGCGGTTGAATATTTGGATAGAACACGATGAATTCCCTTAATGATTCGAACGCATATATTTGGTTGCAGACAGTATTCACAGTTAGGTCTCAATAAATCCAGTCTCATTACATTATTGTCGTTGGATTGTATAATATCATGCAAATATAAAGTGGACTAAAATAGGATTGCTCAACCTTAAAACAAATAACACGCATTTTCAGACGAAACATCAAGCTACTTCTATTATTTACATATTTTACAGTCAATTGCGGATCCCTTATTAGAGCAAAGGGCTTTAATTTGTATCGGACATTGCATTTTAAATCCATTGGGAGTATTTCAAATATTTTAAAAGGTGATGAGAATTTTATTCTAAGTCTCATACAATATACTGCATTGTTAATAAAATAAATGCTACTGTTAAATATTAGAAGAGAATCAACAAGAAACTTTTTGAGTTATCATTCTCTGTTGACCTGAAAATTAGTGGAAGTACATTCCATAGTATAAACTCACAGAAAAAAGTACTAAAAGATGTTATAACCAGTGGCAATATTTATTATTTTTTAATGTAACAACTGCTAGATGGCACCACTGTATAGACTTGTAAGGCCTTTTCTAGTGAAGATGAGAGATGTGTGACTGTGTTTTTCGGCTCTGGAGATTTGAATGTTCATGATCACGCGGGAACCACTCCCAATGTTGTTTTATGTTATATTTTTTCTGTAACATATTTTGCTCTGTAAATAGTTTAGTACCTAGCAAAGCTCCTATGCACAGGAAATAAATTATATTAGCCCAGAGATGGATTATTTCTGCTCCTTCAATAAAGTCCAATTCATCACAGCAGGCTAAAAATGGTGCCCAACGTGGGGTGTAACCATGTAGCTCCGAAGAAATTGCGGAACCGGTGCTGTAAACCTAATGGCTCGGAAGAAGTGGAATCAGCTTTGTAAGCTTAATGAAGCAAAGAGATGAATAGCTGGTTCATCTTGCTATAATATTTGCCCATATACTTTCCTATTATAAACATTTCGAAAGGGAACGCCAAGGTGAAAAATCCTGATTTCCGTTGTCTGACGACTGGAAACGAGTAAACCGGTTATTTCCTGTTGAGAGTTTTACAAATTTTTTTGTGCGTGGATGTGTCAAGTAATTTCTGTAGCAATCCTGCTACAGTGTTTTTGACTATGTCAGAATACCTCACACATATCCATACAAAATTTGTCTTTCCACATTGATATTGATTTTAATTATTATTTTACTTGATATTTTAGAGAGTAATTTCATATTGAAGCTGTGTAGCTGTGCACATTGATAATTATTTTGTATGGTATTAATTTATTTCTTTTACTGCATTGCATTTTTGTATCATTACACACTGATATTGATTTTAATTATTTTTTTGTTTGATATTTTGCAGAGTAATATCATATTGAATTTGTGAAGCATTGCACATTGATAACTAATTTGTATGATATTGTTTTATTTCTTTTATTGCATTCGATTTTTGTATCACTACACATTTATAATTCTGAATTTTTCTTAAAATTATTTATTGTTTGAATTAATGTTCCTTGTTTTGTATTTTAAGTATATTATTAGTTCATTTGTTAATTTAAATTTAATTGATTTTTGAAATGCACAAAATTTATAAGATATAAAAGCTAGCTATATTATAAAGTGTGAGATCTATTTAGAAGTATATTCCCATATGTGTAAAAGCTTTAGTGGACAATCAAGCCCTGACCTTAGATTTTTTCTTTCTTTACTTCTTAAAATTTTTCAATCATGTCATTTCTGGGAAAAGGTAAAAAAGTTGGTCTCATAAAGTTTACAACTAAGTTAGATGAAATTGAGTCAAATGGGGAAGAACTTAAGGTAATTGAGCTAAAAGCAAAATTTTAGCAAGTGATGCTTACAAAGAAGAACCAGAGTTTGAGAAAGATATCTTTGAAAGCACAGTATCAAATAGGACAGATGAAGAGAAAAAACAAAAAGAGCAAGCAGGCGTGGATTTGAGCTTCAGAAAATGCAACTGCAAAATGAGACCGAGAGATTAGCAGGTCCACAAACATTACCCCAAACAAGGATGGAGTTAAAAAAAAACTGTTACCAATATTCAGTCCTGGAGTTGGTAACATGGATCTGTTCCTAACTTTATTTGTATGTCAAATGAAACTTCTGGACTTTAATGAAAATATGTGGGACCCCTTTCTCATTGGTGCCCTACCCAGTGAAGTAACCACCCTCATTACCCGTGATCCCAATGAAAAATGCTAGGATTACTTACATATTCGAGGAATGCTTCTCCAATGGTTGAAATAAAATGCAGAAAAATTTTCAGAACTATTCTCACGACAGAAAAAGCCCTAATGGTACCTGGAAAGATCACTGTTAGAAATTCGAGGATATTTTGAAGCTTGGCTCAATGGGCTTAAAATTATTACATTTGAAGATTTGCAAAATTTCATGATTGCTGATGAAAGGAAAAAGAGATGCTCACCAGAGTGTTAGAAACATTACTTGGATATCCGAGAAGAAATTACCTCACCAGAAATGTTAGTAGACAAGCTGGAGGCTTTTGACAACATCCGGGGTTCCCTACCCAGGGAACTATAGAGACATGTGAAAGCAAGAGACAACCTAAATGATGGAAATCCGGTAACATGAAGTAAAATTGGACGCCTTCCAAAATGGAAACATTCACATGTTATTCCAAATGAGAGATACCCTTTCAAAGGTTATGGCCGTCGGAAGCTAGGGGTGATGAAATCTAGGTGTCCTACCTGCAATCCCAAATCCTCACGAAAAACAGACGCAGCAAAAAATAATGTCAATGCTCATGCAGCTAAGACTAAAAACCTTCGATTGACCCTAATCGACCCTACTGGAGATCTTAATGTGCGCGATCGCGCGGAAACCTCTCCCAAGGTGGTTTTTGTTGTTATTTCTTCTACAAGATATTAATCTGTAATTATTTTAGTACCTAAATGATATCCTATGTACAGGAAATAAATTATTTTAGCCCAGAGATGGATTACTTCTGCTCCTACAATGATTTCCAATTCATCACAGCAGGCTAAATTGTAAGAAAAAATACTGAAGAACAAGTTGTAGTTATTGTTAAATTTGGCTCAAAAGCAACTCAATCCATAAACATCTAGCCACTCGAACAAATATCAAAAATGAATTACAAATACTCTTAAGGTAAGGACCAAAAAACATCATTAAGAAGACAAAATTCAAAGATCAGAACATCTATAAGGCATTTATTAAAAAAGAATAAATTCAAAAATTTAAACAACTATAAAAATTCTAAAAAGTCCTAGAGAGGGAACATTCAAGTGTTCAGGACATGTGATGCCTCCAGTAAAGTAGGCAAGCATCACCTCTAAATTGTAATATAGGGTCAAGGTCCGGGCAAACGAATAAGTATTCTCTATCCATAGTATCTGTTTCGCAGATAGGACATAAGCTATTGGTTGATATGCCTATTCTCTTTAGATGATTTGCTAGGCAGTCATGTCCAGTTTTTAATTTTAAATTAGCCACCACCACTTAAGGTGGTCTAGCACCGAATTCTTTCCAATCATTTGCAATATTTTCCCAAGATTTATCTTTGGACTTACTAGACAGATCCATGTTGTAATTTAACATTATTTGTAATTGAATATGATTTGTAGTTGATCATGTGGTAATTGAACATGATTTGTAATTGATCATGTGGTAATTTAACATGATTTGTAATTGATCATGTGGTAATTTAACATGATTTGTAAGTGAACATGTTGTAATTTTACATGATTGCATCTTTTAAAGGAATCCAATGGAAGAGCAATCACTTCTATATCTGATTTTGTGCCTCCATTAGCCAGTGGGTCCGCTCTTTATCGTTACTATCTATGTCCACATGTTATGGTATCCATTTGAATTCTATAATTTTGCCGTTCGTAATTAATTCCCATATAACTTGTTTTATTTTATTCACGTTTAAAGATTCTGAGAGGTGCCGGAGTGCAATTGTCTCTATGTCTGATTTAGAGTCGACAAGAATAACAGCCTTTTCTAAGGATACCATTCTGGATTTCAGATTGGTTACTGCCACAAAATTCGCGTGGTCTTCAGCATCGAAGTCAGTTAAGGACACTATTTAGAAAGAATATTAGATGGAAAACCAAGAAAATTCGCTGTTTGTAAAGAAAGTTTGCCCAAACGATGTGCAAAGTTTGTTGTTGGATTGCATGTCGAATGTGGTGTTCCACGGTACTCATAAAAACGTTATTCAATTATTTGCATTTAAAGTACCAAAATCCCCAAATGAGTACTGACTTTTAGATTAATTTTATTCTATTTTGCAAAATTTAATAGTCTAAGTTCGTTTACATGGATAAATATAATTTAACATGATTTTTTTTTTTTTATAAAAATCACTCTGGCAGATAATGGATTAAGTGCATCTCATTTTTTTCAATTTTATTGTCACTGCTCGTGGAAAGCTTTAGAACAATAATAAATTATTATTTTTAAATCGATCCGTGTGCACATAAAGAAAATTAGTCATACAAGAGTGGTGTGAAACGTTCTCGACCTTAATATGAAGATGGCAGCGCGCAACAATAAAAGCTATGGAATGTTGTTGTGCAAAGTGTTCACAGGTACTCATCAAAATTGTAGCCATTTTGGGAGCGCAGTTGTTGTTCGACATTCTGTTTCACCAATACAATGCTCCGTCTGACCACTCAGCAGTTTCCAAGGCGAAAAATCATGAATTACGCTTTGAACTACTTGAAATCCTTACTCATCAGATTTAGCCTCAATTAATTTATTTTTGTTCCCTAAATTAAAAATTGTGCTTGGAGGACAAAAAATGTCATGAAATGAGTGAACCATCACCTTCGTAAACAATTAATTTGCAGAGACAGATGTCGAGTACTATTTGGATGGGTTAAAGATACTGTAGCATCGCTGAAAGAGATGTGTAAACTTAATTGAAGACAATGTAAAAAAAATCGAATGAAAGAAAAAACATTTTTATCTTTGTTTGATAGGAAACTTTTTGATCCACCCTCGTATCACTATTTTATTTGTGAGTTTCAGAGCGACTGTTTACTTGTTTGATAACGGTATTCTATTATTGCTTGAAGTAAATTTGTGGAGTGATTACTTTTACCCTTTAAGTACTTCTGTGAGTAAACATTTTATCCTTTTCGTTCCTTAGGTAGACTTCACTGGTCACATGATGATTCAATGGATAGATTTTCAAAATATATGTGGTCATTTTAATACAAAGAGACAGTGATAGAACTAACAGTCAAGGTTAAATAAGCTTATAATATATATTTTTTGATTATCATGTAGGAAATGAAGATGAAATACGGGCCCTATGTCTAGTGCATAACGAGTTATTTAGTTTGCTTCACTGGATGAAAGGTGACAAAAATTGATGTGCACTATTTATATTTCGTATGATCTAGAAAGAGCAGACAAGTCATGCAGATGGTTGTTACTTTTGTCTTATTAAACTCAACGGAGTCTCCGGTAAAACAATACCTAATATAGAACGCCATGATATTACTTCTGCAATATGCCCTGTACCTCACTAGCTTGAATTTCCAACACCTTTTTCTAGCTGTATTAAATGTAGTTTGCAGAAGAAACAAGAACACAGCGTAAATCCAATCATTCTTGCGGAAATCATATTGGATACTTAATTAACATACGAGTTGTCAACACTTATCCTATATTTGAACTTTCTGAAAGTTTAAGTGCTCATCGATACAGCTATTACTACGGCAAAGGATATTTGAAAGAATTCAGCACAATTCAAAAATTCAAAATACTGATGGCTGGGAATCTGTGAAAAAATTAGAGTATATTGGGCATATTCACAAAAGAATTGGATCTCACCTTCGGAAATCAAAAACGAAAACATAAAGACTTGCTCACAAGGGAAAATTGTAGATAATTGTATAAATAAATTACAAAATGTTTATGGGATAACTATTAGCTACAATACTGAAAATTTATTAAGTATTTAAAGTGCCACAATGACAATATTACCCATTGTTGTTCAATTAAAGGGTAACCAATTTATGGATATTGTCCTAAAAGTTTGTTCAGTTAGTGTAAATATCAACGATCCATTGATTAGGGAAAACTTTATAAGGTTACCAGTATAAGTCTAAATAAGGAATTAATAAATATAGTTACGCTCAGATATACATGACGTTATATGAACAAAAATTGTTCATCAAATATCTTCATAGATTTACGCAAAATGTCAATAAAAGCTTTAATAATGTATTATGATTGGATACACTGAAAAATGTTTCTGTTATAACACAAACTTTACATATACGCTCATATTTAGCTGTTATCTAAATTGCAGATAGATTTTAAGGATATTAAATGTTTTAAAGGAATTTCAAAATAATTTAGACCATTATAAACTGAAATAATACAATAATATAAATGAGAATAATCGCATCGATTAATCACAGTTTCATTCTTTACCTGAAACCAAATAAAAAAATCAAACAATTATAAAGAAAAAAATTTGCACTTGAGGAAAAAAAAGACGTTATTTACAAATGCGAAGGATTTTAATTGTTTTTATATTCTTAATTTTTGTAACAATAAATAATAGTAAAATTAAAGTTTTAGTTTTTTAAGCTTTTTCCGGGGAAACTTGATTTTTTTTGAAAATGTTGTTCAATCAAAACATGCTGCAATAAAATATTATTGAGATATCTCTGTAAAATTTCAATTGTACATTACTTTCAGTTGTGTTTATCCCTTGAACAAATGATTTAGTTTAAGAATTAATGTTTCTTTTTTTAATTTAAAGGTGTTTTTGAACGATTGTATTCGTAAATTTGATAAAAAAAAGTTATCATGAAATTATCTGAAATTATCACGATCAGCTATAACGATTTCACGTTTAAATATATTTCTTAGGTATTAGTTTATTGTGTCAAGACCTTAGCTACCGTGGGAGTTTATATACGTCTCGCTAAGTCGATGCGATAACTGATCCAGACGTATGTATACTCATAATCGAAGTGTGATCCTTTTAGTTGAAGTGTGATCCTGCCATTTGACCCGCCAAACAATAGAAGTTGAAAACCAGCTAAGTTCTGTGATATTTTTTTATTATACCGTTACTCTATACTTAATATTTTGTAGTTTCATTTCTTTTTCTTTTTTGTGAAAATAAGCAGTTTTAAAAAAATTGCAAGGCGTGACTCTTCTTTTTTCCCAATATATTGTATAATTGCACGTATCTGTATGAAAAACGGTGACACTGGGGAAGCGAATCTTGTAAGTTTTCTTTAATAAAAGCAATATTATTGGCCTTTTTTAAATTATTTTGCGTCATGATCATCATAAGAATTAAGATGAAAATTCATTCAAATACATTTTTGAAAAAAGTTTCCACAAACGTAATCGGATAACTTAATTAAGAAAAGAGATATGAAGAACTTAGTCAGAGACCTGAACTTTAGCAAAGCTCAATCCGAAATTTTAGGCTATAGATTTGAAATGTGGAATTTACTGGCTTTAGCCTCTAGAGTTTCATCATACAGGAAAAGACATGAGAAATTTACAGAACATTTTTATATGCAAAATTATATGTCCTTTTGCATAACTATTGTTAGTTTAATAGCTGAACATGGTTTCGAACATATCTTTCAAGAATGGAGGATGCCCATAAACTTTTCTAAGACAATTCTGAAGATGGTGATTGTACCCAATGGCAATTCTAAACCATCAATACCGATAGTACATTTACCGGAAGTGAAAGAAATTTACAAGACTATGTTTGTGTTAATAAAGGAAACACAGTACGCTAAGTACAGCTGGCAATAGTATGGATATAATATAATTATTGAATAAGATTCGTATTTCGTGAACCTACAAATACTTTTATTTCCTTTGTCTATTGGACAATAGAGAAACTTACAATGATTATTCTATTAGCCTGGACTTCTGTAGAAAGTTATATGCTGGGGCTATATATGTTAAAAACCGAACTGTGATGTACCGAAAGCAAGTATTTTTTTCCTTTTTTATAGAAAGTCAGATCTATTTAGACATAAGGGGAAAAAATGAAAGTATTTCAATAATCACATATTTCTAATATGAGTGATTCCAAATTGAATGAGGGAATATTCGTTCATCCACAGATTAGGAAACTTTTGAGAGATGGATATATCAAAGAAAAGTCGAATACTCTATAGATGTTTGGCTGTGAGGAAAATGTTTTCAGTGGTTCATTGTTTCCTGGGCAATACCAAAGTCAAAAGGTAAAATAATTAGTAAGTGGATTCCCATACAGTCCAGACACTAGTATGTCGGAAGTCACTCAAAATACTCTTCCTGGTTTCCCATATAATTTCCCTCAGAAATATTAAGAATTGAATGGAAAAACGATAGCAAAGGAGAAGGTATCCTAAAATGATGCGTGGTTTTTTTTAATTTCTTCCAAGAGATGATGATACCTACAAAAGAGAAAAATGTAAAAATATTGTAAGTAGGAATATTTTCTAACACTCTTTGTAACAATTTGTAAGGTAAACAGTTTTATTTACATTTTTATTATTACTCGTAAACTGTAAATTCTAATACACATTTTTTTCAAATTTTAAAAGATCAGATTACAAGTTACATACAAACGCATACTTTTTCCTTGTAATTTAATTCAAAATAAATTAATATTATTTAAATAAAAATATGTTTTTTAATTAAATTTTGAATTTTGTTTAAATCTTGCTGTATCTTATGCAAACATTTCACATAAGACATTTAATTTACTAAATTATATTAATAATTTCCCTTTACGATAAAAAAGGCTGATATCGCTGATTCATAATTAGTCACTCATACAAAAATGGTAGGTGTCACGCTATTTAAAAACCATTTTCGATCTTAGTACGTTTGATTATGAAATGATAAAAATATCTCTTGTTGCAGAAAAAAGAATTAAACTTTGTTGTATAGTGTAATTAATATTAATTTGAATTACTTATTATGTAAACATTCTCCTAATATATAAATATATAAAAAATTTCTTAATCTTAGAGGACAAAAAATATATGAAAGCATGTGCAGTTATGGATAATAGTATGAAGATAAATGTGCTTGATATTACAAAATTCATTAAAAAATGTTAAAAAGAACAGTAGAACATACTAGAATAAGTATTTTTTTGTAATGGAATGCACTAGCATATTCATATGCTGAGGTACAAGCACTTCCAAATACATTTTATACATAACACAATTTCAAATTATTTTTTTTTTCTTTTAATCTTGTTAAGCAACAAACATATGAAAGAAAAAAAACCACTGACAACATATGGATTTAATGAAGTAATTAAATTTTTCATGATTTTTCAAAACACTGTAATTTGTTCAGGTACATATAAACAATTTAATTTAATAGTAGAATATAAATATATATGATGCAATAAATATGTTTTTGCAAAATTAGAGGTTGTGTACTAAATGTTGATCATGGCGTTAGCTATTAGTAATGCACATCTTCTATTTAGAAAATATATATAAATATATTGAATTTTTGGGTAATTCAAACTTTAATCTAGTCCCATCATCTTCGAATCTGAAGTTGTGCATTAATATTAACATAAATGAATTACTTTTCACCTGGAATTAAGACAAAAGTCAAATAGATATAAAAAGTTATTATTTTTTTTCAAAAATAGATGTTTCTTTCTCTCTCAAATCTTATGCTGTTTGCATATATATGTATCTAAATGGACTGTAAGTGTCAAAATTACATAATACCAGAATTTCTACAAATAATGGAACTTAATGTTTTTGAAATATATATATATAAAAATATATATAAACAGAATTTCCTTCTTCTTAATGAAGCTTAAGAATTGGATGGTTTTCTATTCAGATAAAAAGAGTACTTTTAAACGTTGTACACAAGCACATTTTTCTTTGATAAACCTTTCCCTCAGAATTTAGATTTTATTTATATATGTTATGCATTTTTATTCCGAGTCATAAAAAGCCTCTTTTTACTCAAGCATGAAAGTAAAATAAGAAATTTAAGAAAAGTAGAATCTACTTTTTTTTAAAAAGAATGTTCTTTTTTTTTATTTGAATTAAATATAAAGTACTTAAATCTAAAATAAATAAATATATTTTATTTGTAAATTATACGAATTTTCTCTCACTTTACTTGGGAAACATACGACAAATAGTGATAGATTTCTCCCTTTTACAGGCTCAATTTAATTGTGCAGCATTTAAGGAAGAGACTGAATAATAGCTTAGTTCTTAAGGAAGAATGTTTTAAAAATATCACTGCCATGTTTTATTTTTCCAAAGTGATACATTTTTAAATTTATTAGTATACATTGCTTAAAATTTTTGGAGTTTAGAATAAAATTAATAAATAACAGAATGATTCAGTGTTTTTGAAATAATCTCTTTATTCTAACCTTTGGATGACCAAAATGACTCTAACGCCAGTTCCTGCTGGAAACAATTCTTCTAAAAAAGAAGCTTTTGAATTCAGTATTTTTATATCCGAGTTTTGTATTATTTTACTACACATTCTGAAGTTTTGGCTTAAAAAAATACATTTTGATTTGTATCGCTTAATGACCCCTCCTGGTCGTTGATCTATAAAACTACATTGAAAGCATTTTTGAACCACAATACTTCACAGGATCGATTAGCTTTAGAATAGTTAAGTTTCTAACCAATTTATCAGAAGAAGAATATCACTTTAACCTCAAGTGATATTTGACTATAATCATTGCAAAGGAATTGTAGATTGATAGAACCTAATGTTAGATAAGTATTTATTTTCGCATAAGCTTAAACGATGGCCACTAGTTCCACTTTTTTCATATAGTTCATATAGCAACAATCAACGCATTCACTATGTTTACACGATTATTTGAAAGTTATAAGAAAAGTAAATCTTTTAATAGTAATCATAAATAATTAATCAAGAAACTAAGTGTCTTCCAAAGTATATCACATAGATAATTAGGTTGATCTTGGAAAATGCAGGCGACCATAAAGGAAAATGTGTCTAAACAAAACCTTCTGCCAAACATAATTGGTGCGTTGTATATTCTAGAACACTCGACAAAAAGACTACTAAGAAATTGAGTAAGTGCACTCGATTTATTTTCAAAATTCGTGTAAATATCATAAAAACTTTAATATGCCTTGAGTGCAATAATCAAACTGATTAATTAAATTTGATTGAAAATTTTACAATTCAATCCCTAATCTTAATGCGAATTAAGCATAGTTTTATTTTTGAAGTTTTTATTGCAACTAGAATGCATTTTCTATTTTCCATTGGCTGCAAATTTATATGTATTATTGAATGTTTCTAAATGTAAAGTCTTAGATTTTATTCGATATCGTAAATTCATGCTTGCTTTTCAACAATGGGGTCATTGAATGACCCCCAGTGGCTTTTCATATTATAAAATTTCCACCCAGTCATCTGAAATTTAAATTAGACTCTGAATATAGGAAATTCTCTTTTTTAAGCCAGAAAACTAACGTGTTTATATATGTCTCTATCACAAGAGATATGTAAAATTTACGAGCTCACGTAAAATTCGTTTTATTTGATTCTAATACATTAACGTTAATTTTAAATATAATGAAAGTCATTTGCCTTTTTAAATTTAACGTAATCTACACAGTTGAAAAATATATTTACATAATAAATAGTTACCAATACAATTATATGTCTATACAGAAGGACATGACTTCTAGTGTTTTCCATATACAGCTTTTCCACATTTGCTCTATGCCTTTTACCAAAAAAAGTTACATCAAACATAACTTTTGTTGACAAATCGTTATCTTGTAAAGCTGAAATTAGTCTTAATATTCCAAGCAAGGCATTCAGTTGTCCTTAATTTAATTTATTTAGGAAACCGTCCATAACATTTACAAAACCTATCTTCTTCTGGTTTATTTCTGCGTTTGTGTAAATATTTCTTTCTTTACTATGTCGTAAATAAAAAAAATTAAAACAATCAATTGGTTCTTTAACAAATTGAGCCTCCGAAAATGGATCTGGTCTAATATGAATAATAGTTTTTGCGCTAGTTTTCTGTTTAGTGTTGTCATTAATTTTCAAATAGCATTCATAAGCATTAATTCCTTTCACTAAATCAACTTCCAAAATTATAATATGCTCTTGTTCATTTGTATCTTGAACATTTGTAATCTTTCTATTTTTCTTTTAGAAATATAATTCAGCTTTATTTTTTTGTATGCTTTTGTCCGTATCACTACTGCCCTCAATTTTCTGTATAGGGGAATGAATCACTAAATCACTATCTCAATCTCTATTTTATCATACAGATTAAAATTTATAACAGCATCAATGTCATCACTACCTTTATCGAACACAACGTTATCGCCATTTTAGCTATCATCAGATTCCCAAACCAATTCTTGAATTTCTTCATCTGTGAAGTACTTACGTCACTAGGCAATTTCTTAAACACAGTATGAAATAAGAATCGCAACCATTTAATACACGTCATTCATTAAATTAAAAATGAAGACGCTATCATTAGGACTGTATTAGAATTACTTGTTTAAAATGTCCGGTGTTAAAAGATACACGTAAATTTTACGTGTATAAATAGTCGTGTATTGCTAGCGATAAGTAAAATTTACATGGGTAAATGTTCACGTATTACTAGTGAGTCGTGAAATTCAAGTGGTGAGTTCTAGTTCATGAAGCGAGACAAATGAACCTTTGACGAAAAGATCATACCAATTGCATGCAGCCGACTAAGTGATGCCTTGAAACACTCATAATCGAACAAGTATATTAGTGAAAGGGAAAGACCAGAAAAGGACAAATAACGATGACCGCAAGTAAAATTTACGTACAGTAGTCTTCTAGTGTTAACCTATTTTAATTTACCTTAAGAACCGTTTTTCCATCAATTCTCCTTACAACTTTTAATATCTAATTCATTTTATTAAAATTACTGTAAAAGAACTTGAGAAGATAAACATATTTTTTAATTCAGAATTTAGGTAATATAGAATAATTTTGAAATTATTTATTAATTGAATCATATTCTGCAGTAAACGAAAAAAAACTTTTTTTATTGTTGCTCCTCAAACAGTAAAACATTTTCTTTTAAAATTTCTTAAACAAGAGATTATATTAAAGTTATCAAAGTTGGAACAATATTTCTTGTATACCAGTATTTCTTATACGGCTGTTTCCGGGGAAGACACCAATAATTTGGGTGGATTTTCTGGAGAATAATATACTCTCACATTAATTAGAAAATATCTTCAAATGTTTTCATTAAATTAAGAAATAACTTACGAGAAATATCCAACACTTTTCTAAGAAGAACTAAACTAAAGCTTTCGTTTTAGTCTTTATTTGAATTTGGATTGCAAGATATTTTGAACTACAATTCCAAAAAAGTTATAAAGTTTCCGGATGGGTTTTCACGTTCAAGAAAATTTTATATTTTTACACGGTTTTTTTAAAAAAAACATTCATTCCCTTATAACAAAAATGCTTAGGAAGATCTTGAAATATGCTTTCAATTCATGATAATTTAAAATTCATTACTGACTTGAAGAATTTAAATGCTTTATGTGTCATTTCAAGTTGAACATAATTTTTTCAAACCTATTTTACCAGCATGACATTTATTTAATCATGGCATATTATCTTAATAATTGTTTTAAAATAAACTAACGTCAGAAAAGTGAGATTTTTAAATCAATTAATACTATTATTCATAAATGATCATTCAAATTCTAAACAAGCAGAAGTACTTTTAATGTTTAAATTAAATTTTCGTAGATAAATATTAGAAGCAATGTTTTGAGAAAAGTACTGCTTCTCATATAATTGTCTGTGCATATTTATTTTCATGCACCTATTTACACGTTTTAGATTTTTGTTATTTTCAAAACCTTAATCATTATTTAATTCTTCGCTGTGTTGGTTTCGTTAAAGAGAATTGTGTAATAATGAGCACTAATTGCCAGATAACACATATCTATTTTAAAACATTGCTTTGTCTACATTTTATTCTCAATAATCCGCTGTGACATGATGCATAATCAGGCGCTTGTTTCGCTTACATCTTCCTAAGCACGCGCTTTATTTGTTAGGAGAACATCAGAAACTAGATAATTAAACTTAAATAGAACACAACTCTCTACATGATTTGCAGCGAACGCAATTTCATTTAGCTAGTCATGGGCATTGTCAAGGATTTCAATACGATTACGAATGACATAAATATTTTAATAGAAACACACATGCCTGATCATTGTGTTGTATTTTGAAATGGAATGAGCTGTGCTTTTACAAACTTCCTTCATTTACTGTATCCATACTTTAGAATGAAAATTATTTGGGTGTTGCGCAATGGCTTTTATAAAATAATTTTGTTGTTTTAGAAATATTTGTTTATGTAATTTTATTGTATATATTAAATGTCAAAAGAAATTTTACTATTTCTATTTCCACAAATTGAAGTTAAGAAGGAGTTTTGTATTATTAACGGGAATTTTAGAAATGTATCACAATTAACGTGATTTGTTGTTCAATGTTATTTATTATTTTTATTGTTAATTGTATGACGTATTTTAAATATATATATATCCTACAACTTGAATTATTTTATACTTATTTATAACTTTTAAACTTGGTTTTAATATTTTAATCTCAGTTACAAAATGTTCTGATCCTCATTGCATGAAGAATTTATAGAAATGTAACTTAAAATTATGCTTAATTATTTTATGTCTTAAGATGACGGTAAAATACGCTATATACTTTGCACAGAGAGAATTGTGGAAACATTAGAATATTTCAATCTCTACTTATAAACAATTTTAAAAAAATCTTATCTGGAAGTTAATAGGAAACTACACTTTATCTTTATCATGTTGTAACGAAGTACAACAAG
>BMAW01064985.1:86291-100947 GCA_019974015.1 Nephila pilipes | reverse complement strand
ACACACACACACACACACACACACACACACACACACATGTATGTGTGTGTGAGTGTATAGGAGAGTTTCTTAATGGAATACATGAACAGCAATGAATATTTTCACTATCACACCAAACTTGTCCTCACCTGGTAGCTCTCATACTTCTTGACGAGGAGAATAGGTATGGAGACAAGAACGGACACCGTCCAGATAAATATGATGAACAACCCACTCCTGTGTTTGGTGATGCGAGCCTGCAGAGGGAACGTTACGGCCTTAAATTGCTTATACATAATGGCAGTTAACGTGAGGGTAGTGGCTGTCAGACATGTAACTGAAAAGAAAAATAGGAAGGAAGGAAATCATTATATGAACGTTTAATGACTTTTTGAAAAAGGAAAAGTTTGATATTTATCATATAAAAAATATTGGAATTGTTTATTTGGTTTTATTTTAGGTAGATTTCACTGCTGATTCCTGCTTCAAGAAGAAATAGCATTTAGAATGATAAAACTAAAAATATAAGTAAACTCTTCAATTGGTACACGTAGAAATAGACATCTCTATTATTTACTATTTTGGTTAGTATAAAGCAGTAATTAATGATAATTCTATGCTTATAAAATTTTTGAAAAGTTCGGGGTACTTATTTTCCGGATATGAGTGTCACGGATAACTATTTAACATTTGAATTTTCAATTGATATTGTTAATGATATAGTAAAGTCATAGTGTATTTCACTCGTAACACTGGCCTTGGTCCTGAATCTATGAAACCCTCAAAGTGCAAGCATAGATTAGAAAAAAAAAGCATTACAAGCATATTACAAGAAATTTTGGACTTTTTAAGCAACGTGAAGGGGCCTTGTAAATACAAAAGCTTGATTTTAATGGGGAATTTGAACAACAGAGCCACTCAGCAGTTTAGGCCTTATATGAAAATTCTCTGGAAGTTGCTTGAAAATTAAATACCATTCAATCGCAAGAACTCTCAATCGACCCTGTGTATTAAAGTGGCCTGAGCTTATTCTTGGAGAAGCGATTGAGATTAAAATGCGTAATATATCCTTGTCCAACAGCACTATTCAGAGGCAAATTTCAGGCATGTCCATAGATGAGATGGAACAAATTTTTTGTGAAATAAATGTAGATACAATCTTTCTCTTTCATCCCCGATTAGTCCACCAATTTTATTCAAGTTTCTGGTTACTTCATTATAGTAGCATATATTCACTTGGAAGTAATCAAGGAAGAGTTCCTGTTTCAAGAGCCTAAAAACTGCAAAGAAATTCGAAAACCTCATATAGATGATATATTCATTTTTTCATTGTAGTGATTTTCATTCGAAAACCTTGAGTGGAGCGATCGTGCACTTGCCATGCTTGGATCGAAATTGGGCTTTCAATCAAAAGCTACAGAGATTTCATTCAAGTAGAGAATCTGCATTACATGATTCAATGATTTGTGCTTTCTGCCGAAACTCTTCCATAGCCTTTTCAAGTACTCGACTCTTTAATGATAATTATCAATTAAGTAAAATCTAGTGCCAACATTCTCGATGAAGTTCAAGATGAATTTTTGGAGCTGCTAAGTAACTTTTCCGCGCGCAATTTTCCGCAGATCAAGACGAAAGTCATTGCATCATTTTATTTTGATACATAAAAATGCTAATAAAAAGCTTTATTCATCGGGTCTTTTGAGACTTATTTTACTAAGCGAGTACAACCTGTGTACCTCAGCATGCATTAGTTAGTGCATGGGAATGAAAATAATAGAACATTGGTATTTTTAAAGATTTCTTTTAATAAAAAAGTACTTTTTTTGCAGACATTAACATACGTATGTATTATGATCATCATTCATTAAAAAATTATCATCTTGGTCCGGAAGAGATATATTCTGCCATATCTTTGACGATAAGTTCTAATCTGAGTTCTTCAACAGAACTCTCTCATACGCAAGGCCAGGAACTTTTGAATTTAATTTAAGATTCTAACAATCCTTAAGCTGAATTAATTCTTATAACTAGATATCGAAGGCAAAATAATTTTTCAAAGTAAAATTCAATGGAGATCTGAAATAGTGGCATTTAATAGAAATGTAAGAAATATTGAGTATGAGCTCTGTTTTATTTATTTGAAAAATGAATATGTAAAAAAGATGTTGAGCATAAATATAAGACTACAACTGGATAACTTTAGTTGTTAATAATATTCCCAGTATTGTCACTAAAGAGATTATTGAGGGAATTAATGTCTAAAAGTTGATCATTGATAGTTCAAATCATGTTAAAATTCAAAAACAAAACTAAATTTATTGAAGCTGAAAATCAAATGAAAATAGATCTTCCAAATGTGCAATACCAATTAATGATAAAAAAAATGTATTTTTTAAAGAATGAAGTTATTAATCTCACAAAAAAATTCAGTTCATCAGAAGTTGAAAATTCCTCCCTCCACCACTCTGAAAGGATATTAATTCTTAAGACAAATTCTTCTCAGTATCTGAAACTGCTGAAATCGCATGTCCCACCGCTAATGAAACCCACTTATCATAATTGCTAAGGCTTAATATACTGCCCCCCCCCAAATAATTAAAATTGAGCAAACTTACAGGTAAAACCCTTAAACTATTCGACTGTAACTAAACTATTCTTTCTTCCACTCAATTACTGCTCATACTTAATTATCACTAAAACCACGTAGTTGAAAATGAATTAGAAACGTTCACTTTTGAACTTGCAGCTTAAAAATTAATTAAAGCTGCAAAGGATTACCTACAGTTTATGATGGAACTGAAAACGTTTGAGAACTAACTGTCGAAAACCTTAATGTAGAATCTAACATAAAATCTAAAACGAATAACAATAATCTCCTCTTATTTCTAGTTCCCATAGTATCATAGCTGTCATTGTTTCCTTCAAATTGTAGTTGGACTCTTTGAGTCGTTAAAAATCCTCCATGTAGAGATTCTGATGTGCAATACAAGCAATACAAGCATCTGTCGAGGCTTTAAATCTGTGCGTTAAATCTGTCGAGGATCCAAGTCCTCCCCCTCTCGGTGTGGACTACGGTAGCGTAGTGGTCAAGGTCGTGGACTAGCGGCCGGCGGTTTTCTTTCAATCGCGGGTTCAATTCTTGGCCGCCTAAGACTCACCGTGTAGCCGGGGCTGATGCAAGTTAAATCTGTTCGGGGCCCAAAGTCCCCCATTGCAGTAATGTGGATATTAGGAGAGAGAGGTGCCAGTTAAGGTGTCGTCCTCGTCACTTGAGCGTGGTTTAAAATTACGAGGTCCATCGCCAATAGCCCTCGTGTTGCTTCCAGTGCGACGTTAATAAAAACTAAACTAAACTAAAAAACCCATTTGTGATGTGGAGAAGTTTAGAGAGAGATTTACCAGCGTAATCCTCGTCACTTAACTGTGGCTAAGAATTCCGTTGGCAACAGCCCTCGTGCCACTTCAAAGTGCGACGTTAATAAGCAATCTGTCAGCCATCTCCAACAAAAACATATTCCAATTTACTAACATTGGTTTGCTTATAATCAAATTCTAGTCACTGCGCAAGCGTGGAACCTCTCATCTGTACTTCCTCTGCCAGTCCTCCTATAACCATTTAAATTTCTTTACAAGAACCCTCCGCTCTCTCAATGTGGTGACAGATTCTTCAGATCTGTGTCAACAAACTGTAAAATATACAAAACATCCTAGCTAAATGCTGAAAAGTCAGAGTATCTCACATGACCAGATATTCGTAGTGCCCAAAAAACATAACAACTTTCAGCCCTTTCCCCCATCATCTATTAATAACATGGAAGAACTCGCTAAAGAAGCAGAAATTAAAAGAAAAATAACTGCTAAAAAGTAACTTTTGAAGAAAGTTAATCCTCTCCATTTTGTCATTCATTTCGGATCTCAAAGAAATTTGCAAAATATTCAACCTACAATATTAAACAAACTATCGTCCCTTTGAAAGATTCTAAAATTTCTCAAGTAAGCATTTATGCACTTTTGAAGAAAATGAAAAAGAAATTGGAGATCTTTCGCCTAAATTTCGTTAACTCGCGTCAGGAATATTTTTCGTCTCTTTCTAATCTAACTCAAGTAAATACTTTCTTTTCAAAGTAATTCATACTTAAATCATTCTTTACCTAGCCTACCCTCTTCCTATCTATTTTCAAATCAAAATAAGGTTTAAGTTCCTTTGCTCGACCCCAACACCCTTGTGGACACGTGGCAACTTAGTGGTCATGGTCGTGGACTTACGGCAAGCTATTTTCGTCGAGCCTTGATGCCACTAAAGATCTGCCGTATTGCCGGGGTTGATGCCCGTTTGATCTATCGGAGCTCTAAGTCCTCCCTTTGGTGTGGTGTGGTAAGAGAGGGAGGTGCCAGCTCAGGTGCTGTCCTCATCACTTGAACGAGGATCAAAAAGACGAGGTCTGTTGCCAAGAATCATCGTGTTGCTTCTAGTGTGACGTTAATAAAACCAATCAACTGATCCCTCCTTTCCCCCTTCTCTTCTTTCCTGACGCTTAAATCAATCTACTTAACTTAGTTAAATTATGTGTTTTCTTTTCTTTCCAATAAAAAGAACACGAAATTCCATCAATGTAAAATTCAAGTCAAAAAAGAAATTTTGAATTATTTTCCCTCTTCTCCTCCCAAAAAGCCTTTTTAATTTTTAAATTCAACTTCTTTCAAATTTTTGAGTTTTTAATTTAGCCATGTTTCCCATATTGTAATGTGACTATTTACATTTTTTTCTGAATGACTGTTGGGACTAATACTGAATAAAATGCTGCCCTGACTGTAGTAAAAAACATTTGTTTGATTTGTTTCGAGGGTATATTAGAGTCAACCGTGTTTGAATAATGACGGCCAAATTCCTCTCTGTACATTCTGCGAGTATCATAGAGTTAATTACTGCTAAGAGATTTAAAAAAAAAAACCTAACAGTTTCTGGGAATGGATGAATGTAAAAACATTGGAAGGAAAGATTACATTACGAAATTCCGCAACCAATTCCTCGGCAACGCACTTAAAAAGAAAGGGATTCCCCCTTTCTTCATAATTCCTAAAGGTGATTCGATACAGCCCCTCTCCATTACTAAAATTAAAACATTTGTCGAGAGAAAGGGAGAAAACATTCGTTGATTCATATATTAAGAAATTTTTAAAAATAAAAAAAATTGAGGAAAAATTAAATATACTAGAGGGCTGACTGGAAAATGGCTGCAGTGGTTCTTGGTTTTCTAGGTGTTGGCAAAGCCGAATGCCATAAAGAATTAGTAAATGGATTTCTATAGGGTTACGAGATGCTAAGATGTCGAGTATCTTTCGAAATACATCTCCTGGCTTCTCATTGGGACTTTAACCCCGAAGTGCTGATGCTACAAGCGACGATCAAGGAGAAAGATTTCGCCAAGATACTCACGCTTTGGAAAAAATATACCAAGAGATAAGGGATCCCGATATGATAAGTGATTTTTGATGATTTTTTCTAAAAGAGGATGAAACTCCGCATTTAAGTCGAAAAAGCAAAGGTGTTGTATGTCTTTATACAAATTTTTTTGCCTTTTTATTAGTCACAGATAAATAGTTTTGTTAGCATGTCCATTGTTATACAATCAAATTATTTTACGTCTTTATTAAAGTTTAATGGAAAAGAAATGGAAGGAATTTCAGATAAATAAATACTGATTCTTATTCTGAAATTCGAAACACAAACAATATTTGCTCAATGACCTTACATTTAGTAATCCAGAGAGTTTTGAACTTTGCTCAATTATCGCTATATGACATTACTGAATCATGATTGGTCAAGTAAAAAAAAAAAAGAAGTGGGTGTTAAGCATTTTAATGATTCTTTTTATATTAAGAATAGCATAATTAGTATAAAACAAACCTTTGCACCAGAAAAAAATGATATTTCTTGCTCTTTTTACTGATTATGAATATGTAAGTAAACTATCCTCAATATAAATATTGATTTGATAGAAACTTCATTCCGTGGAAAGATTGCTTTGTTCGATAATAAATTTTAGAAGTCTTTCAATCTTTGTTCCTGTGTTTTAACTGTTAATCGGGTTACGATTAAGTAATTTTCCGAGTTCATTGGGCTTCGGTTCAAAAACATATTTTACCATTCCGGTTTTTCCAAAGCGACTCACGGTATTTAAATTTACTTCAATATCTATTTTATGTTTTCTTAATATAAATTTTACAGATTGTGTAACGTCAGTTATAAATGAATAATAAATTCGAGTAAATATTTTTTTCTAAATTTAATTGTTTTCTGTTAAATAAATTTTCAAATTTGCTTTCACTTCTTTGTATTCCTGTACGTAATTTTAATAGACGTGGAATGTTATACTTGGAAAATTCTGATTTTCCTCTTAAGCTTTTTTGATTTTCTTTTTTTGTTTCTTTAGCTTTCGGTTTTTAAAGATTTTGATTTATCTTATTTGTGTGTTTTTCTTTTTAATTTTATTTTTTGGATTATAGCTTTCATAATTTTTCTCAATTTATGGTTTTGTGTTGTAAGCATTTTTAATAATATATTTTGTTGATGGGATAGTTAGGCCTATTATTCTAGAATAACGTAGAATTAGAATTAAAACTGGAACAGATCTGAAGCCTGTCACAACATCCAATTTATTACCTTCATTTTTTTGTCTTCTCAAAGTTATATTTTTAAATGTTTCAAAATAATTTTGAATAACATATATTAGTTATATTATATTTAATATTTTTTTTAAATTTTTCTGATTGCAAAAATTATATATGTGTACAATTTACTTTAAAAAAGTATTTTTCTTAAAAAATCTAGAACAATTCTACTTTATAATATTTTTAAACAGATTTTAAAAATCATAAGAATATCAACAAGTAAACAGTTTTCGAAATTTATATGAGTTTTCAAGAACATAGGATGTATCACAAACACATTTTATACTATGAAAAACGTTATTATGTATTATATTTTTAACAATATATGATCTCATGCTGCTTTTCTATACAAGTAGCTTAGGCATCATAAAATGAAAACTATCTCTCTTTTCAAAAAGATTATTATAAAACTAATTATAACCTTAAATTTTTAAGTAAACATCCTATTATTTTGATTCAAGAATATTATTTCTAGTTTACAAAAATATTTTTAAGAAAACTCAGTAAAATATTTAATGTTTATCTTCTTCATTATTGCTATTTTGAAGAAAAATATATAAACTCATCAATATATCGAAACATTTTATATTATTGTAATCAATACAATTATATTAGTAAAAATGCAATTAAATATTAGCGAGGCAAAGCTGAAAAAACTTCTCAAGATTCTAACCTTTTTGAGTTATTTTCCCGCTTTGGTGGAAGAAATATTATAACACTTTCCCTGGAATAGTTACAGATCATGGAGTTGAGGACAGTTTAGAAATAAATTTAAAAATTATAGACAAGTAATAGCGTAACAAGTAGTGGTTAAGAAAAGTACTTGAGAAGTTAAAAGTTAAAAGAGCTACATATTAAAGCTTATTTTCTTGAATATCAGCTATTGTCGTTAAATACTTCACTAACAAAATCAGCTAATGTCACTCAGTGTTAGGGCCCATTTGTAAACTATTGTTTATAACTGGGCCCATTTGTAAACTATTGTTTATAACTGGGCCCAAACACTACCATAAAAGTAAAAAAAAAAAAAAATTTACTCCATTTATAAGCAAAATTATAGTGGAAAATATTTTACTATTGCTTACTGTGGTACAAATATTTTAAAAGCATGCAGCTATCTTGGTAATCGTAGAAGGTGGGGGCGGTGTGGATCGGGTTCAGTTGTGAAATCTAGAAGGAGGGAGGAGGATGCTTGAGCTTTTTTTGAAGGGAAGGTCAAAGCGGAGTAGATTGCTCGTCTCGGTTTGGGTGAGAGGTACTTTCTGGTTGGCAGATAGAAAAGGATTTTTACCTGAAGGAAGAGAAGATGTTGCGGAGAGGGAAATTCAGAAGGGGTAAAGAGGAAGTTAGGTTTACGTAAATTTCAAACAATTAGAGTTTATGGGGGCCTATGTAACAGAGCTCTGCTATTTGTAGAGTTCTATTCGTTGAGCTATCATTTTTATTAAAGAATTTAAACAGCAGTCTTTAAATTAAGATTCTGATTGAAGGATATTTTACGGATTTCATTAGATCGATATTTCTTAAACACAATTTTAATTTTTAAAAATTTGTCTTAGTATTATATATTGGGAATTTTCAAGTAAGTCTATGGTAGTATCAGCAGAATGGAACCAAATAGGTCAAGTGTAGGTCAGAACTGATCGAATTATCATACATAAGCAATTTATCGCGATTCCTTAAAGTATACTTATGCTGAATGATAGGGTAAAGATCAAGCAATAGTTTTGAACTGCGTTATAATTAGTATGATGTGTTGTTTGAAAGTGAGCTTTTAATCAATTAACACACAAAGGTACTTGGTACTCCAGGACCAGGACAGCTTTTCATTATTGGAATAAACTATTTTGGTCGATTTTTCTATGATTTCTGGAAAAGAAGACGGCCTCTGTCTTTGAAACATTCAAAGGTATTTGCCAATATGAGTACCAGTTTTCTAATTCCATGAGGTGTCTGTTAAGGGAGTGGCCAATGGCCT
This sequence comes from Nephila pilipes, assembly GCA_019974015.1. Lineage (NCBI taxonomy): Eukaryota > Metazoa > Arthropoda > Arachnida > Araneae > Nephilidae > Nephila > Nephila pilipes. The sequence goes on along the minus strand of BMAW01064985.1, from coordinate 92,318 downwards.
TTGGTATATTGCTTTTGTATTGCTGTGTCGTCCATATACATGCAGGGGATCGTGTTATGGTGAATAGGAATAAATTAAATTAAATCGGAGGAATCAGGTTTTCTCGTGGTACGCCTGTTTAAGTTAATCATGGTTTAGAACAGATTCGGTTAATCAAGGTTGAAAAAGTTCTATTTGTCAGGTAGGAGTTTATTATTTTAATTAGATAAAGGGGAACTCTATCTGTATTTGATCATTTTGAAGAGAAGACCAAACTCAGTCAAAAGCTTTCTGTATGACAAGGAAAAAGAGCCCATTTGTTTTTTATTGACAAACCCAGTTTTAACAAACTCTAGCTCTCGAATGAGCTGGTGCGATGTGGAGAGTTATGTCATGAATCCGATCTGCTCGGAAATGAGGATGTATTGGTGTCTTAACGTATACTCAATCAGTTGAGAATAAATCTCTCTACAATTTTGCTTAGTTATCCAGAAAAGTCCTGTAATTTTCGGGCCACTAGGATCCTTAACCAGCTTTAAATTTGGAATCACAGTTTTCCAGGTTTGGGGAAAGTAACTGAGTTTGATGATGTTCCAAATACATTTCTGATTTGAAAAGTTCAGGGGGGTAGGGAGTTCATATTTCTATTGGATATTCATCCCCTTCCAAGCGCTTTGTTAACTTTAATCTTTTTAATGTGAATTGTCTCTTCAGAAATAATTGGGGAAGCAAAGGCGAGTTTTTAAAGTTGTTTTCCTTTGCTAGATAACCATCAACAACACGAGTCATTGTTTTTTCGTAAGTGGGTTTTTAGATATTTTTTAATTCGATTTGATTTTGAAGTGCAACAAGTTGTGCTTTACATATGGCGGTATCACACAGTACGATACTTATTGGACCGTTCAATGCAGAAAAATGGGATCTCTTTTTCCTAAACACCTTGGGCATTCCACATAGGGAACCGCATTGGGTGTCTTGTTTTTTCGAGGATGTATTCCAAGGCTTTCTGACTGTTTAAGTACGTTTGATATCATTTTTCATCTAGTATTCTATTTACTTTTCTTTTATTGGCAGGGAAACGAGTGAATTGAAAAATCCTTCTGACCTTGTTTAATACTTTGAAAAAGTTGTTTGAGTTCTCTACCGATTTGGGATTGTGCATCTGTTTTTACTGGTTTGTAGGAGTTGTCATGCGCACATAGGATATTTTGTGTGAAAGTATAAAATAATTTTATATATCTTCATATAAAAAGTAATCAAAGCACTACACATAATCCTCAAAATATCTACTAGGATAGAAATATTTAGATATCCTAAAAGTAAGCTGCAGCGCAATAAAACACTAACTCAGTAATTGCACATAATGGTCATTCAACAAATCTCAAAAATTCAAAATCCGAAAGATATATTCTACTATTCAACAAAATCGCAAGTTTAGCATAAAATTCTATCACAAAAAAAAAAAAAAAAAAAAAAAAAGGAAAATTTTCTAAAAATCAATTCGAAACGAAAATAGAACTTTTCAACAATAATAAGATTACTATTACAGCTTTCAGTTGCCGGTGGTTTTCTGACCCCGAGGAGGGGGAGAGAGTAGTTTGGTGACCTTAATGCGGCAACGTTGTTTCGAACCCTGGTCCAGGGGGTCCGAAGGAAAGTTGACCGGTCCCTTTTTTTCATGCTCTTACCAACCAGGCTGAAAAGTCATCTCTTCTGGCTGGTTAAGTAAGGTCTTTTAACCTAACATTGTTGTAGGAGGGAGTCGCCGAAAGCTTAATATAATGACAGATTACATAATTATAAGCTGTTGACAGTCACTAAATTTATACTACTGCAATTCATAATTCATACAAAGTAGAAACATAATTATCATCATTTATAATTATGTGCCACACCAAAAAGAACAAATTCTTAGCAATCTTAATATCTTAAAAACAAGCAAGAGTGTTTCAAAAAGCATTTGTATTTGAAGATAGATGGTCTCTTTAATCTAAATGTTTGTTGAGTTGGGTGTTTGCATCTGTCAAACGCGGAGCATAAACAAATTTGGCATTGACTCATAGGTCGGTTTTTATTTGGTAAATTCCAAATCTAAACTTGATTGGGGCCGCGACGAGTTCACACTACCGGTAAGACTTAGATTCATCATCATACACCGGAAATCGAGCAAATATAAAAACTTTTGGTTGCTTCTGGTGAATCATTTTCAAATAAAGCTGTCTTGCGAGCCGCGAAAGTTATGACGAAGAATTTTCCAGGTGCGAAAAGCTTCATGATCACTAATAGGAGAAATTGACACTGCTATCTAGTGAGTCATGACGCTTATTAAAAATAAACTATTTTCGATGCTACGAGCGGGATCTCAGGGAATTTCTTAGAACTTATTGAACGACTCTCATATATAATTACTGTCATATAAAATATACTTAAATAAACATATAAAAGACAACCGCAAATACAAAAATAAGAGTATTAAAACAGGATAAAAACAGGTAAAAATACATGTAAAAATTAAAAACATTAAAATAAAAAAATAGAAAAAAGTTTTAAAAGAGCAAGTATAACTAGGTAAATATCAAAAAAAAAATTTAAATGAAGAAGATCGAATGAAACCTAAAAGTGAATAATCTGTATTCACAAAACATACGAAATTAAAAATCCCCTAAATAAAATTCTACAATAATAATGCTAAAGCAGCCAGATTATTGCTTGACTTATAATCCAAATAATATGTCATTAACATAAAATATTGATAGAAATAAATTAAGAAATTGTAGTAACATAAAATAAATTTAAATAAAATTAAAAAAGTTCAATGCAAAGTTTTGCAAAAAAAGAGATTTAGCCACCCAGTGTGCGCTTTCTTTTATAATTATTATTAAATTACTCAATTAAATATAAGAGTTAAAGTAAAAACGATTAAATATCGAGAAATGGACAATAGTAAACTTTTACGATATTAAAATTAAAGGAAACGATTAATTATTAAATTAACAATATTTAAGCTAAACGTAATCACAATTAAAGTAAACGATAAATTATTAAATTGAATATTACATCAGCTACATGTAATTAAAATTAAAGGAAATGATAAATTATTAAATTGAATATATTTAAGATAAGCGTGATTAAAATTGGAATAAACGATAAACTATTAAATTAAATTTTATATCAGTCACATTTAATTAAAATTATAGCAAACGACAAATTATTAAAATGAATATATTCAAGCTAAACCTAATTAAAATTGGAGCAAACGATAAAGAAATTGAAACATAATGTAGCAATCAAATATGATCGAACTAAAACAATAGCCTCTGGTGTGGCTAATAGATCTTCTAAAAATTGCAATAAAAAATTACAATAATAAATTTTCTGAATTACGGAAAAATTAAAAGAAAATTAACATTTTTTTAACTTTGAAAAATTTGAAAAAGAAAATTGCACTACAAATCAATTTAGAAAGGGAACATACACACGAAAGAATACATGACAAAAAAAAAGATAAACTTAAAAATATAAGAAAAATTTAAAACTTGTCCTGAAAAATAATGAAAATGTATGAGAGAATTAAACCAATGAATTAATGACTTATTTAGAGACTAATTATTATGTTATCATCGAAATCCAATAAAATAATAATAATTTCTCCTTTTAAAATTTAATTCTGAGACTGTGTTTTTAATTCTGAAACGGTCAATGATTTACAAACGATTAACTATCAAACAAAATTTCCAGAAGAAAGAGATTTAACTTGCCACAAATTAGCTTCATTTCATTGAAAAAATGAATTCCAAACAAGCTATATTCATACATATCAATCTCAGTTCATGATTATTCATTATACTTTCTATTTGAATTTACAGAAAGGAACTTCAAAACATTAACTGGATCAAAGCTTACTTTGGGCGAAAGACTCCAGCTTGCAAAGGAGCGTTCCCAAGGAGTAGGAAGGTCTAGTGATGCTGTTGCTCAGAGGTATCCACATGAAGCCAGCACTGAGTACCAGGTCGGCGGCAGCGAGATTCGCTATGAAAAAGTTAACAGGTGTCCTCATAGAACGGTCAACGATGAGCGTCGTGATGACGAGCAAGTTTCCAGTCAGCGCTACCAAGAGAATGATGGTATAAAAGAAAGTTTTCAAGTAATCTTCCCACCACAAAGAATTAATCGGTTTTTCTTCGAGGAAATCAAACTGAGTGAAATTTTGTTCGAAACCATTCACTTTCTCCTCAAAGTTTTCATCAGCAAGTGGAATATTCAAATGACTCATTTCGAGATTTTTACGGAGAGTTCCACAAAGATATAACTCCTACTCTTTATTTCACTCAATTCATATTGTCATGAAATACACGAAGCATTCTTTAATATGTCATTATGGACTTTTCAAATAAGCATAAACAGCTACATTCGTTCATTTAGCTTTCAAATAACAAATTGTTCAAATACTGTCGAGTCAAAGTAACATACCAGAAAGGAAAGGATCTCCTTTCCTCCAAAACAAAAAAAATCTAAAATTAACCCTTTTTTAATTATTGTAATCAACCTATAAAATATTTGATGTTTTAAATGATTTCTCATTTTGGAGCAAATTCATAATTGACTTGAGTATTTCCTTATTGAACTAGTCATCTGAATTTCAAATGCACCGCAGTTTGTATCACTGTTTTACGCACCACATTGTTTTATGAAATGAATCCTACCATCAAACTGCCACGGTCTGCTGTTCAAAATCCCAAATTCTTAATAGTGAATACTAACAAATGTAAAAATGCTCCTGCGCATCCCTGATTGCGCCTCTACGTCACTAAGAAATTGAGCAATCAAATTATTCGTAAGGCATTAGGTCGAGAATTATTTTAATCATTCATGGAAAATTGAGAATTATCAGATATAAGCTAAAGTTATTGTTGCATTAGTTATTAAATGATTTTAATATTATTTGTTGATTTTTGAGGTCTAGTATGTTACTCTGTAAATTAATTAATATGGTTCTCACTTTATTCTGAATGAATTCAACTTTCAACATAAAATGATATTTGATAATCTTACAAAGAAGTAAAAGATTATGTTTTTCTGGAAGGAACATCATTTACTTATCTCCTTTTTCCATTTAAAAAAATGTGTCCCAAATCACTTTAACAGAACGTAATATGATTTTTTTTATAAAACTCTTTCCTTGAAATTAGCAATTGGGATAAATTTTTTCTCTTTTTAATATTCACTAGAAAGTATTACGAAATGGTTTCCGTTTTATGCGATTGGTGAAAATATTTATATTAGCATAAAGCATTTTATAAAACTTATTAAAAAGATTCTTAAGAAATTTAATACAAATAAGTGTATGACAAATGAAAAATTAATTTACTTATTTAAATTAATCTTAAAATAATTTTAAATATTTTTAATAATAAAGGTCTTATAGACAGATGAAAAATACTTAAAAGGAGGATATGCAAATAATTGTGCAGTTAATACTTATCTATATTTTATGAATTTTTTTTTATTATAAAAGATTTGATATGTTTAGTTATATTTATTGTGCTATTTATTTCAAATTATTATTAACAAAGATGATAAACCTCCCTTATACTTTTATTCAGGGTATTTAAATTCCCGGCAAACTAACGTTCATATAAATAAATCTGAATATCTAAATATAATTTAAAATTAAACTATAAAATTTGGTGTAATATATGCGACTAAAAGGAATTTTCTTTTTCAGAATACGTAGCGTTCCCTTATCTGAGAGTTTTTTTAAGTATGAACATTTTTAGTTGTATTTAATTTACAAAAATTTTTGGTAATATCAGACTTCGGTCTAAAACGCAGAATGTTTACAATAAACTGAATAAGTTAAAGAAAATTTGATTAGTTGTAGAATTTCCTAGTAAAATTATAGGAAGAGTAGTTTTGAAGTATAATATAATAATTATAATTTTTAATTTTTCTTAAGGCTTCACTTATTCTTTGCAAGAGTACTATTTCGTTTAATGTTAGGGTATATATATATATATATATATATATATATATATATAACACATAGAT
>BMAW01064985.1:0-76326 GCA_019974015.1 Nephila pilipes | reverse complement strand
ATATATATATATATATATATATATATATATATATATATAGGTTCGAAAATCTAGGACATTTTCATATATTAAGATTATTTATTTTTTTAACATCAGAACAGGAAGCCTACAATCGTAGTGTCTAATCATCAGTGGAAACCGACGCGAGACTGAATTATATGAGGTTGGATTGTATAGTTAATATAGTTATTGATAATTCCGTAATTTCTACTTTATTTTTCATTTCGAGGTTAATGCATGAATACTTTCGGGTTTTGACCTTAAAGAAAATGAATTGGAATCTCAAGCTTTGATGATCTTTGCTCAGAAAAAAGTAATGAATGTTAGATTCAAACATGTAAGTTAGAAACAGAGGGTAAATGGGAAGTAGAATTTATTTAGGTTGTGTATATATAAAATTAATTATCGTTACATTTCACACCCTTCCCCGTTTTAAGAGCGAGACATTGGAGAGAGTTTGTAATTTTTCAAAAAATATCGTATAAATTCGTATATCATAACATATTACATGAGATTCAATAAACAGCGATTCTAATAAGTAAATAATAGCAATAAACGAAATAATAATACTTCTAAAATATCAACAGTTATTAGTGGAACGACAATGTACATTAATATTAAATCTTCCTTCCTTCCAGCCATACGTTTCCTCCTGTACTTTCATAATAACAGATTTATGTTATTTTTAGCATATCAATTATGTATTAGAAAACATAATTATGTTATGAAAATTAAACAACAAAATTGATGTAAAAACATAAGATACTCTTCAATTACTAATAGAATAAATAATCATCAGATACAACAACGCTGGTATAAATATGCATTTAATAAATCTAATATGGCGCCATTCATAGGCAAAATATTATACTTTTCCCTAAAACGTTCAGCATTGGATTAAATATACTTTGAAGACATTAAAATATGAATAATAATATATTAAAATTATCAATAATATTAAAATGTTTAATAATTTATACAAAATTCTATCAAACAGTTTTCTGAAATAGCAAAAATTAATTATAGTTCATTCACATTACACATCGCATAGAGCATCTATGCATTGTAATATTGTCTTCCTTCCTAACACAATTCGGGAAATTTGTGCGCAACAGAATTCTACATACTTAATTATCATTCACGCACAGCGTTCGCATTATTATCTCATAAAAGATTATAAATATCTCCGTATAACTTTCTCGTTTTTATTTGTGCCTCATACACAACATAAATCACATTATTTTTAATTCCTGTCGAACATATCTCTCGGAAGTAATCTTCGTGCCAGAATCACAAATTTTCAAGGATACTTACATGAAAACAGTGAAAGGTGTACAATTCAAAACAAAATAAGTTTGTCCACTTAAGGATTCAAGACATCAACAAAACTCCTGAATATCTCCTACGCACTATACATTTCCAAAAAATAAATGTCGAGTTGTATGATTGATTTAAATTAACACAAGAAAATTTTCGGGAAAAAGAAAATCCGATTATGTGGCCATCATATCCAAACCCCCATTTTCAATACAAAATTGTGAATAAAATTAAACAAAATTATGTCACTGATAAATGAAACAAATAACAAAAATGAGAAAAATCCAGTGTATGTGGGGAGAATACAACGCAATTTTTTCCTCGGTTATAAAAAAACAATAGCATTTGTAGTATTAATGAGCCTCTAATGACAAATATTTATCCTTTCTAATCAAAAATGCATTTCTCTATCAACCTTTTTTACTTATTTATTTCTTACCAATGCAAAACATAAATAACTATTATCAAAACTACAAATACATTAACACATTATAATGAAATGGGGAATTATTTTACAATGTTAACAAATTACTGCTTTTTAGTTTCACAATATCACTTACCATAAGACTTGCTTTAAGTCTCACGTCACATTAATCTTGGTAAGTACCCCTTTGTCACTTCTATGTTATTTTCACCGACAGATTTCCTTTTCTTCTAGGTTTTTTTATTGAAGATAATTTAACTGAAATTTTTCAGATAGATGAAAATGCTTTAATGGGATTGGAAAGACTGTGTCTGTGGTCTGTGGTTTACTGAAAGCATTGCGTCTATTAATTTTAAACTGTACATTTAAACACTTTCTTAATACTACATAGGGGCTTGAATAAAGGATATTTATTTTTCTTGTATTAGGGTATTGCAATTCCTCATACATGACTGAGTCATCAACATTGAAAACTGCATCTTGAAATCTTTTGTCATGTTTCATTTTACATTTGTGATAGTATTTCGTTTAATTTTTCTCATAGCTCATTTGCTTCCTTCTCTTCGGGAAGGTATATCTTATTTTCTTTTATTGAAAGTCAAAAGGAAAATTACTATTCGTAAAATAGTTTGGAGGAAAACCTGTTACAGCATTTGAAATTCGAATTTATTGAGAGGTGCTTTTTCCAAAATTTTTAACTTAAGAACTTAACTTGCTTTTTTCAAATTTCACATTTTAAGCGGGCAATAATGGTTTAATTTATACATTGAACTCTTTTAATTGTCTGTGGTCTGTGAAAATTGGTTAATAATTTAGTGAAACTTTTATACCTTAATAAATGTTTAAATTTTGATGAAGTAAAAAGCAGTATTTCTATCAATTGAAAATTTTTCAATTAAATGATTTATTAATATAATTCATTTTGACAATTAATATAATTCATTGTTTTCGTATTTTTTGTGCAAAAAATGCAAAAAATACACACTATTATTGATCATGCCGGGGGGTATGATCAGAAATAGTGTGTAAATATTTCTTCTGTTTATTTCTTACTTGCTTGCATTCTCTGTTCTTTTTATTTCTTCTCGAGAACTGTTTATTTTTTTGGGTATCTATTATTTTCATTTTTTCTTTCATGTCTGCAAGATTTCGGGAACACTGAAGTTGCATTTCGATGGCAATGCTCTTCTTCAATCCTTTGATGATATAATACTTGATGTATGCTCCATCCATCTCGATTCGCGAGGTGTTCTCTGTCCTGTAGAAATATTGAATATGTTTCTCTTGTGGTATCTTTATTATTCTCCATAATAGAAGAGAAAAGATAACTAAACTAACTTTATTTAAATTTTGAATTCTTTAACTATATTTTATTTCAATACTCTGAAAATTCTCGCGAAGAATTAGGATTTAAGGAAACTCAAGATTGCTCCACTGAGCAGTTTTGTTAAGAAAATGATTGTTTACTTCTTAGTTCTTCAGAACTTTGGCTATTTCTTCTAATCGCTGTAGAAAGTCCTGAATAGGTATTTCCGTATAATAATAATTAATTAAAGTTCGAATATGTTCGAAGCATGCATCGCTTTTTATGATAGTTTTATATTGTTTTCCAAATCGTCTGTTCACAATGAAAGTTTCTGCTTCTTTCTCATCTCCATGTATTGTGCCTGACGTTGTGATTTGAGTTTCCACGATTCCAGGGATGTGACACGAGAGATTAAGTAGTTAAGGTTTAATTGCAGGAAAGAAAGATTTGTCAAAAGAAATGAACTTAGATGGCATTGTGGACGATTGTGATTATTTATTAATGTTGCATTGAGAAGCGAAACGAGGCCTGTTGGCGAAGGACCTCGTAAATTTAACATCGGTCAAATGACGAGAATGGCACCCGAGTTGACACCTCCCCTTCCAAACTTCCACGCCATGCCAACGGGATAACGTGGGACATCAGGCAGAATTAGAAAGCCTTTCCCCATTACTTTACGGTGAGTCTTCAGTGATGTCAAGGCGATGAGTCCGCTACCACGACGTTAATGATGAACTTGCCAGTAAGAATATTGATAGCTTAATAATTTATTTCGTGGTATAATTTCGATGAATGTAATCAGCTAGTTATTTGGCATTAAAATGGAGAGCTGAAATGTTTTGCCTAACTCCTCACCCTCACTGCCTCAAAAATGCAAGCCAAACCATAAAGAGAAAGAGAGTAAGTTGAATCCTTTAAACTTCCCAATTTCCTTCAATCGTGTTATTACGAGTACCACCAATTTAATCGATACAGCCTTTAGAACAATTAACATTATAATGATCAATAAAATATTCGTCTAGCAGATTTTCTGTGAAACTACGAGAATTTCTAAAGGAAAAAAAATATTTAACTTCCCGACCTATTCTATAAATTAGTTCATGATGGATTTTTGCGGGCACGAGTGGCCATGATCGTGAGCTCAGGGCTGCTATCACTTCCGATGAGTCATGTGTTCGAGTTCTCGTTCCACTAACACAACGCCATGTAATAAGACTACTGATGCACTTTAAATCTGACGGGGTCCAAGCTGTGTGGAAATTTGGAGAGGGAGTTGCTAGCTCAAATGTCGTCCTCGTCACTTGACAGAAGTTAAGAATTGGGAGGTCAGTTGTCAAAACCCCACTGTTGCTTCTCAGTGAGTTATTTAAATAATCCCATTACAGATATTTGTACGTTGACGTTTTGCAGATCTTTTACGAAGGGACGATTATGAACACAACTGAGAGAACTCGAACTGCGGTCTATAATCGGGAAGAATGGTAAAGAAAGAGGTGCATTTTTATGGGGTCTTCAGCCTGATGGTGGCGTTCGCATCCTGGATGCTTTAATAACTGTGCTTCCTAACCGTTTAATAACCGTGCTAACTAAGTTCGCTTCGTCGTATTAGCTTTTCACTTTGCTTCTGCCTTTATAAAAATCATAAAATTTACTTAATTTGAATTTTTTTTTCATATTATCTGCAAGGCAAAATGCTCATTTCGAGAGCTTACTGGTACAATGTACATAACATAGCTACATGACCGGTTCTACATATTTAATGTATCCGTACACCGAAATTTTTTTGAAATACATTGATATTTGCTATCAAAATATTTTTAATGCTAGAATATAACCGAAAACTATGAAAACACATTTAAGAATCGGATTTTAATTCAATAACAAATTTTGGAGTGGAAAACATGCTGAAAATATTACAAAAATTGATTATTAGAATAGCGATCATAACTCAAAAGTAAGCAAAAATATCATTATTCTGCAAATATTATCTTATTCATCATAACATTTTTAGGCCAGTATTACTTTCATGACGAAAATCATATTACAACAATTTTTATTGTGTTGGAAGTCAAATAATAATGAAAAATAAAAAAAAAAGTTTAAAAGAATACATGATTTTCACCTTTGTTGCTAAAACAGTATCAATTTTACAATCATAAAAGTATTAGGGATTCTTAAAACTATAAAAGAAAGAAATTTACAATATTTAATTTAATTTGGTTCATAACTTTTTCTGATATCTACGATGTCGAGAAAACTCATTTTGAGAAAAATCGAAAACAAACTTTCAAATGCATTTAAAAATTAGCTACTGAGTAAAATTCAAAACCCTGTAACTTAAGCTCTAAATAAGAAGTAAAATTCGAACACAATTAAAAAGAAGAAAGTGTTTAACTTTTAAATTGACATTAACATTAGAAAATCAAAAATTTTGAAAAAAATGACGTTTTAAAGGTGGATGGATTCCTTAAAACAACAATAATTGAGACTAAATATAAACTTTATAATGTTAGTTATTATATTACAGTACCTTTTAAATGTGTTCATATAATACCAATTGGTTATTCATTAAGATAAAATATGGCGAATTTCTGAGAAATGTTAATGGAATCATAAGCCTATTATCCTATTCCGAAAATATTTTCTGGGAAGAATGATTTACGTTTTAAAAGGTATTTCAACCACATTTAGAGGGAAATTCCACGTAAAGTGCTTAGTAAATAATAAATATAAAGTATGAATATGCTTCTCGCTAGATAAATATGCTACAGAAGATTTCTTTTTTAAGAGAGTGAAATATTTTCGGTTTTTATCCAAATTTGGAAATATATTCTCTCAGTTTTTCAAAACCTTTTTTAAAGAGCTAGTTATCCTTTCTTAAAGTGGGTTGGTTGGAAAAAATAGCAATTATGCTAGTAGCAAAAAATGCTTTTAATTTTAAATTTTTAAATAATATTTTCAATATTTTAAGTGATCAGAAAAATAGAATCATAGAAAAAACTTATTTGGTAAATTTAAACGCATTTGGTGCGTAGGTTGCAATTTGTTAAATAAATAAATTTTTAATCTTCCATAAATAAAAGCTAATTATTTAAATTCTATATCTACAATTAATTCCTTATCTTTAATGTCAATTTTAAAGGTGGTTTTTTTTAATCAATAAAATGAAATATAAAAATGTTTACGATGCCAAAACATAAAAAATTGTAAGTATAATTATGAAAAAAAATTATTAAAATAACTTAAGTATAAAATGAACAAAATACCAAGGGGAAAAAAAGCGGAACAGAATATCAGAAAATAAGAGTTATATATATATATATATATATATATATATATATATATATATATATGTATAACTCGCTATGTATATATATGCTCTATATATATATATATATATATATATATATATATATATAAGAAAGAAGAGAGTGAATTTGAATAAATCTAATAATGATTTACAAATAATTTCTTGATGAAAGTCTTCCCTTTTTTTTGTAATTCTTATTATTGTATATTAAGAAAGCAAATAAGAGTAGAATCTGAATTTAAATGTTTAACAAATTTCAAGCGTACCTTCATTAATTTCTAGCTTTTAATAAGAAACACATAAAAAATAATTAAGCAAGACTATGCATTTATTAATATTTAAACTTTATAGATACTGCAAACGAAAAAAAATATGTTTGTATATTTTTTGTGTGTCTTAGTACGAGTATAATATTTTATTAATTGCATACTTTAATTCATTTTTTTTTCTGTAACAATATTAAGTGATTTTGCTTAAAATACCCAATACACTATATGATATAAAAACGTTTTAAAATTTTTTTATCAGCATTTACTTTGACTAATTTATTTATTTTGAATATGTAAATATATATATAAACTACTCATACTGAGAAGTTACCAAATGCTCATTATGTGTTGATATAATTAGAAAATACAAGTAATGTCGGATTCAGTATTAGTTTAGTTAAAAACGTGATCTTCTTTCTAAAATGCAACCAAATTGATTTTTCCTAAACTGTGTTAGGGAATCATATGTAATAATTATATAACTTTAAACTCATTAGAATATCTTTGAGGCTTTGTTCGATTAATATAACGAACCCAGGAATCTAAGGACCGGTTCTTTAAAAATGAGTAAGCTGTTAAATTTTAAAATTTAACAGCTTTTTAAGAATGAGCAAGAACAGGTAAGAGCAGTTTATCCTAGAGAAAAGAAGTTCTCTTTCTTGCTTGTTAGTCTGAAGCTTCAGGGAGAACTGTATAAAAAGAGTGTAATGGGACACTTTTAATGCTCAAGAAATAAAAACAAGTGAAAGAGGAAGGAGTTTTGTTCACCCACTATAAATGTTTTTACGACAATGTACGACTGCCTCAACGATTCATAAGAAGTCAATCGGATATTGACCCTTTTTGTTACATTTTGAATGTGGAATTTAGTTTCCTTATATTATTTTTTCCTATTTTGTTTATTTTATTTTCCCTTAGAATGCGTAAATGCGTCATAGTAATTTTTTTGAATGACATTGTTCTCTAATTAAATAAAAAACTTGACTGATTAGTCTCTAATTTAAATAAAATAAACTGTTTTATTTACAATATGGGGGGGGGGAACCAGAAAGAACAAAAGAAATTTTTGAATGTTTTAAGGTAATACAACTCCCTTACTATTATATTATGGTATTCTGTAATTTTTTTAAGAATCATGGACTCATTGAATTAACTATAATTTTGAGCCTAATATGTGTAGAATATATTGCCCCTAAATTGCAACGTTTATTATGTTTAAAACTTATTGAAGGACTTGGAAACCCGAAAATATCCGATTTTAAAGAATATTATTTGAAAATGTATGAAAAGGTTTTTGAAAAAGTTATATTTTAATTTGGCAACATTTTTTTGTTTCGAAATTGCGACAAGTGTTACAGTTGAATTATGACCTTATCAAAACTTTCAAAAAAAATATTTTTACACTTTAATTATTTTCGTATTTTGGGCTGACTCTTTTCCTTTTTTTTGCTCTTAAGGCTGCCTGTTGAATTTTTTTGTTAATTTCATTGTTATTTTCGTTGTTCAAATTTATTCCAAGTAGTGATTCCTGCTAGGCCTAACTTTCGCTTTATGTTCAATTTGTAAAATTAACATTTTTAATGAATTGTATTACCTCTGATAATCGCATTATTCTCCTTCAGTTGTAAGCTGCCTCTTTTGTATAGATCGAGTTTAAAACTGTTAATATTTCATTTATAAGCTGCCTGTTGAATTTTTCTTTCATAATCATTTAACCCTACTATAAAATCACTAATTAATTTTTTCCATTTTAATTCATAATGAGTCTTGAAGCTGTTTCTTATCAGCTAGTCCCAATACATAGCAATATATTTGGACTTTTTTTCTTCGATTTCTTATTTGGTCTATGGTCACTTTACATGCAGTTTAATATCTTTATAAGCCAGTTATCGATTACATATTCAAGCATTTTGAGAGATTTCAAGGTTGCATTCATGATATTAATAGGAACAACTACTAGCCATGTGAAACATGTCGTATTGCCATGTTGAATTCCAGTGTCTGTGGTTTCGCGTGTGAGGTACAATCTGCCTCTGCATTCCTTGTGATTTATTTTCAATTATAGAAAACTATTTTGTGTTTTTGGCGAAAATTTTAGAACCATAAAAAATTAAACTTCAGTGGGAAAAAATTTAAACCATGGTCACTATGATGCCTTGGATGACAGATAACTCACGAAAAAGGTTTGGTTTTTAAATTTCAATTCGCAAAATGAAGCCTTAGATCTATTTGTCAATGTAACAACATTATTACTGTAAATTAAAGACTCATTTTGTTCTAAAATATTATTTCGGATTAATTCTTAAATTTCATTCACTAAGTAAGAATAATTTTACTGTTTTTGACATTTTTATTCATTAAACTCTAATGTATTAAAATTAAATTCACAAACGATAAATTTTGTAATTAAATTCACTAAATTAAGCATTTGGTTCATTTGTAGATATAATGGTATTATTTCGTTGGAATAGTAACAGCTTCATTTTCACATTTTTTTATTCTTTAAGATTTCACGAATTAAAACTTAAAGCGCTACACGTTAATTTTGAATAAGTTGAAAAAAACTTTTGGGTAAAAAATATAAAGGTACTATTACTTTTAAACAGTTGCGGCTTCATTTTTGAATACATTATTTTGTTTTCTCGTTTCTTATTTATTCTTCGATTATTACATATTTTCGGAAAATTTATTTTTATTTAAGCAATGGACATTTTGATGCATTAGTAAAAATAAATAATTCTTTAATTTGTTAAATTTTATATAATATAACAGGTCAAATGAAACGTCCCCGACCTGACACATAGATGGCGCTACTAGAATTAAATCCATATGTTTTTTAGTTAGCCCTAACCCTCAAAAGATGCGTGTATAAATTTGACAGCTGTCGGATCATTAGTTAGTGAATTATAGCATTTTGAATGAAGCAACCTTTGTTATTGTGAAAAAAATAGATAAAAAGGAATTTCGAGTGTTGATAAAATTCCAATCCAGTACTCTGATGGATTACATATTCTCCAATTATTCCTCCTTTTCTTCTTCTACTGTACCAATGTGTATATGGGATTGTTTACTCTCAAGGAAGTCTATTTCCTTCTCGCTTCTTCTCGCAAGCTCTAGTCCTGCAGTAATATTTTCAAAATGTAAATGAGCAAATGTCTTTCAATTTTGATTTCTGTGAGGACATATATGATATCCAATGATCTGACAAGTTATCTAATTTTGTTGACTTGATAAATATAGAAATATGTATTGCATATTCAATGTTTTTTTCCCTTTGAACTTATTTCATTTATGTACATTGAAATTGATAATTTGGAGAAAACTTATTAAAAACTTTTCATTTTGTAAAATATTTAATGAAAGGAATTTTACGTTTAAGTTTTAAAATATTGTTTATGAAGTTTCAATTGAGAGATTTTTTCTGTTGAAAATTTTGGAAAATTCACAATATAAATATTTATAATTTTGTTCAAAATAATATTAAATATAATTATTAATATTATCAATTAAACTATCGTGAGCTTAATAGAAAAAGGAAGAATAAACATTAGTCTACTCCCGAACACTCACCAACTGCTTCTTTCCATTAACGGATATGATGTCCTTTCCAATTAAGAAAATACTTTGATCTGGCTTCACAAACAAAAGTAATTTCTTCCTTCACCAGTTAAGAAGAATTTCTATTATTTTCATTGTAGAATACATTAATTTTGAAAGCAAAAACTTCGTTTTCTTAATTAGACTTTAATTTAATAACATCGCTGTCGGGGTGTTACATTTCTGAAAATAAAAATACTGATTGAATATGAAACCATTAATTGAAAACGTTTAATTAACCTTGAAGTAAATTCCAACATTTCTTGAAATTACTTTCCATATTTTAGAAACTTTTTATTGAAAAAAAAATGTAATTTAACGTTCTCTAAATCATATTAAATTCATTAACTATTATTCATTAACTATAATTAGCAATTAAATTGCATCGCGTTATTTACCAAATGCCAAGCACGCTATTTGCTATTTATAAAATTATTTTATTATTATTTTATTTAATTTAAGTGTGAATTACAAGCTAACTATATAACAGATTCAGTTATTCGGAATTAAGTTTTTTTCAATGAAAATAGTATTTCTCCTAATTTTATCAACAATCCAATATTTAAAAAGTGATACTAGTTAAAGTAACTTTCAAAAACATTAAATTAAAAATAAATTAGTTTCCTACTGTGTTTGTCATTAAAAGATTATCATTCACGAAATTTAATAATCAAAAATCTACATCGTCAACATCTTTTGGTGTACCTGGATTAAAACATTCTTGAGTCTTAAAATAAATTTTTTTTAAAAAAAGATTGCCATTTTCTTATGAATGATGTCATTCTAAATTAAATATTTGGTTTTTTACACACTTATTCAGTTTTATTATCTGCATAAACATTACTCACTGCATAATTTCTATTTCAAAGATTTGCTAGATTTTTTTCTGGCTTTATATTATTCTCTATCTTTCCTTTAAAATTCCAACATTATTATCAAATCAAATATTTCTTGATAATATTCACATCCCGTATAATTTATTTCCCATATTGATATTACATTATTTAATACACAATTTAATAATTTTGTATATAACAAATTTATAGTTATTTTTCTTCATCATTTAAAATATGCGCGTTTTTGCCAAATTGAATTGATAACATTTGAAGGAAGTATGTGATATTAAGGTAAAATGTCTGCAAAGAAAAGAATAGCAATCATTTTCAACATAAATTTGTGTAAATATTTGGCAGATTCCTAAGTAATTAGATATTCCAGGTTTTTTTTAGTATTTTATAATAAAATGGTATGAAAAATACGAACTCCTTATCTTGACAATGCTTCTTACCCCGTCTAAGACTCTGACGAGTCATAAGTACAAAAACGAAAAGTATGATAAGAGAACCGAAAATAAAATTATCAAAACAGCCGTGGATTAGGTGCTGATTCGCCACCATTTTCGACGTCGCGTGAACAATTCTGAAACAGATCGTCTCTTGACGTGTGTTTCAATGGGACGACGTGTGTTCAATTTCCAGTCAGGCGCAGCTTTCCTAGTCTCGACGACTAGGAAGGCTGTCCACGACTAGAAAGAACACCCAGAAGTGTGGAGAGGGTACAAAGATGGCAGATGAGCATCTGAACTGTCTATTTAGCAGGGTATTGTGCAAATTATGTGTCTACAAACTACAGTATGGGAATACGTTCTCTGATAAAATATGACAAGGAGTTTATTCTCCTTCTTACTTCATAAACGTCAATCACTGGACCGTACCCAATTGATTTTAGAGCTGAACTTTCCTTCGTTTTGTATCTCTAGAAATCCCTCTCCCCCCCCCTTCTCTTGTACAAATGCTCTAGTGTACAAATGCTCTAAGTAGACGTTAGTGTCTTTCGCATTGTGAAAAAACCAGAATTACTTCCATACATTGCATTCTTTGTATAGTATAGGTAACGGTTCTTAGGTCTACAAAATAGCTTTAAAATATTTTAAGAAGTTTCAGTGGTACTGAGTTCTCAGAGTACACATTGTACCAATTACGAAAGATTAAAGACACTTATAAAATAGAAATTTAAAATTCTAATAATAAATAATGTAAGACAGAAATCTTATAATTAAGTTATCAGTAAAGGCGAAAAACAACTGATAAAGAAAACTAAAATTATTAAGCAGGCCTTTTTCCACAGTCAAGTTAAATAAATAGAATAAGTGACAGTGAAAATGCAACACCTAGAACTCATGACCAGAAGTGATGAAAATCGATAAAAAGAGATATACAATAACGAACAAAAAAGATGCTTATTGCAACATGATGCACTTATAAATATTGTGGCATACAGTGTGCTCAGAAATTTGTTGGAGCTCCAGTGGCGACAATACATTCATCAACACCTCTAGGTACACACTCAAAGAGTGTGTGGATTGTCTCCTGAGGAATAGCTGTCCATTCTTTCTCAAACATTCGATACAGTTCCTCTTCTTAACGAGGTGGTAGAATGGTAGAAACCTAAACAAAAGACATCCAATCACACCCCAAACATGTTCAGTTGATGAGAGATCCGGGGAGACAGGTGGCCAGGGAAACATCAGGGTACCTTGAAGAGTATGTTGGCTGATGCGCGCCATGTGCAATTTGCAGTTATCCGCATATAAATGGCATTCGGCCTGCCCTGATGAAAGAGTAGTGTTACGGGATAGAACATGACACCCACATATTGTTAGAATGTCACACTGCAAACAATTCGGAGTTGGGCCATCTCCTATAGCAGATGATTGCGCCCTTATATATATATATATATATATATATCTGCTATTTAGTCAATCTTTAAATAAAGTTCTGATTTAAAATATTTTTACTTACATTTATTTAATTCTTTTTAGTCTGCATGTTTAAGACTAAAAATAATCTTTTGATCTATGCATGCTTTGAGCTTTATTGAATGTAGAAAGGGGGTTAACATTCGAATACGAAGTACAAAAGGCCAGTATTTATTTTAAGTCCGTCATTATAATATCATTCAATGCTACAATAGTGTAGCATTGTAAACGGAATTATACGAGTATAAGAAACTTCGGCTTTATCGTATGCTAGGAAGTGGGTAAAAATTCGAATACGCGAAGTGTGTGTGTGTGTGTGTAAGTCCTGGTTCCTAACCGGTCTCTCTCCCAGTAAATCCGTAACTGCTTTAGTATATTGTAGAATTGTATTTTCGACAGAGTTATACATATATGAAAATTTTTGTCTTTGTTGAATGGCAGGAAGTGGATTAAATTTCGTACATTAAGTACGAGTTTCAAAATTCGTCACTACCTTAGCACATCAATATATTTCAATGCCATCTGTGTTATACATGCATGTAAGGCTTCGATTGGTTCTTTCGGACGATAGAGATACGTGGTTACCTACGAATGTGGAGCAACGACTGTTTATTTTGGTCGATCCCCGTAATTGATTTTGATTTCACCTGTGAAAAAACCATATAATTTCTGTGTTCACTTAATTATAGGGAAGTCACCAGTTCAGTTAGGATGAAAGATTAGGATTTAATCTCCTTTTTTGGACAACTCTCAACACTCCCAGAGAGACACTCGCTAGTTTTGGCACACAATTTTACACAAAGACATATAGACAAAAGATATTCTTACATATATTCACGTAGATGGAAGACTCTCACACAGACTCTGAACCTCTCTCGTCGGCAACACTCGCTCTTTATACGCATATTTATACAACTTATACATTCGTCTTTCATTGTGAATTAATTTAACGCTTAACTCATATAACAAATTGAAACCACATCTGTTGGTTGAAAAGGGAGCATTTACCTCATTCCTCCCCCTTCACGTAGAAACAAAAGGCTTAGTGAATTTTCTAGCATTTTATGAATCTTCTGGTATTTCTTGTTTTCCTTAATATTAAAATGCAGACTGCCACCCAATCGAAGTGGCAACTCAACTGTAGAGTTTTCAACTAATTTTTTCTCGATAAATATTCCTTCACACCGATTTTGTTTCCAACTGCTCTATTTGCTCACTTTTGCATCATTCCTAATAATAATAATATCCGTTTATACATCTCATATAATTGAAAATATTATTTAAAAAAATATTTTTGTTGTTATTTTAAACGGTGAATTTTATGCCCCGTGTATTAACACTCATTTACGATCTGAAATACAGGTCCAGTACTCTTGTTATATAACAGCTTCTAGTTCTTAATCTAATAGCAGTAAATAACAATTAAATTCAATCAAAGTGCGTATTTAATAATAAATTCAAAACAAAAATTATTCCCTTTCAGATTAGGATGCTTCAAGAAGCAGCGATGTGCATGGAGAAATGACACGAAATAGCGAAATAACACGACACTTATTTTCACAAAAGATGCGATTACAGAGTTTATGAGTCATCATGTAACTACCATAATTAAAAAAAAGATGCATATTCAAATTGCATCAATTTCGTAATTAAAACGAATAAAAGAACAAGATGTTAAAGAAATGACAGCATTAAATGATCTTTTATGTATGGGATATATTTCCGACGGATTAGATTAACACGAAATACCATTAGATGAAATAACATGTACACTTAGGATATCATAAGAAGATAGTGCATCTTTAATAAGCTTAAAAATTGCATACATAGTTAATAGACACACACACACAAAAACTAAATTAGGATTATGTAAATATAAAAAAAGGTGATTGATTCTGTACACTAAAAAATTTTAAGTTATGGAAGTCTTTTTTAGTGAAATTGATTTTCAGGTTGATAAAATTCTTATTTTGAATATGAAATATCTGTTAATATGTGCTCTGCTGAGTAGTGTTTCAGTTATATAAGGGCTTAAGAAATGGTTTCCAGATATGAAATAAAAAGAGGTTTTGCAATTGTCTTAAGAAATTGCAAAACTTGAAGGTATTTTCCTTCAATTTTTCAAATTATGGGCATATAAAGTTCAAGTTGATGCATCGGTCGATGAATATAAAAGTTATTATTTTTTTAATGTTAGTTTTTATTTCAATCCATCCAAATCTTAACTAATTACTTTATTTTAAGATCCGACAAATCATTCCGATGTGTTATCGGGTTGATTTCTTCAAGAACATGGTGCGTTTTAAAAGAAACATAAGAAAATTATTGAAAGGTCTAGAAAATCAGAATTTGTGCACTTGTCCTCAGCTGATACATCTGTTCACAGTTTACGTTAACGGCATATTGATTTTTATGATTTGGAAACGTAAGGCTAGGCGGCTATTAATTTCCCCCCTGACATTCATGTGAAACGGCTGCTACTCGTAGTTTTCCGGCTGCCGATATTTCCGTCGCTTGTTTATAAATCTCCGAGAGAACACGTGGAGACCCCTGAAAAGTGTGAGGTAGTTTTGATATCTTTAAATTTAAAAGTAATCAAAAATTGATTTTGATAAAATTACCTTAAATTTATGTAAATCCTTTATAAATGCGATAATAATTAATGATTATACAATATATCAGTAATTAATTGATAAAAAGTAATTTACAAATATTTGCACTAAAATTAAATAATTTTAATTTGATAGCAACATTATTTTTCGTTATGTATTTATAATTGTTTTGTGTCTGTGCTTTGTTTATTTAATAATAGTTAAAATATATGCGAAAATTATTGTTCATAAAATTTTGAAAAATATTTCTTGTGCTGATGCACATAATGATTTGTTTTATTTTACAATATTCGTAATAATTTACTCATTGTAAGCTTCAGTATTGTTCCTAATTTATGCTAGAATAAGTAATTCATATGTGTGTTTTTGGTAGTTAAACCACACTTGATCTATCAGTATAAAACTGTATGAAGGCTTAGTGGATATAACTCTCTCACTATAAGCAAGATAAACACATTACAAAAACTATTTGCACACAATCTGCTGTGAATAAAGTAGAAACCGACCTGTTTCGGTCTGCCAGTTGAGCATATTTTAGAGAAAAATATAAGTTTACTTTCATCTCTATTCGCTATAATGGCAAAATACGATCTTGAAGTTCCAAGTGCTGAGTACCTAGTTCTTATATTCTGAAAAGTGTTTGAACTGAGTTTTTTAGATTCTAAAAAGTGTTTAACTTCTTTGCAATGAATTATTCCCCCATATCTGACAAACTTGTCGACGAAGAAGAAACCAGAGAGTCAATATTTGTGGAATTCGAACTTCCCAACTTACCAGGTACAGCACGGCGCACTTTAGAACAAGTAGGTGAACAACTCAACTTACATCCACGAAATCAATACAACCATTTTCAAGTTAATTTGCTCTCCGATGTTGAAGAAGAAATTAACGAGCCAATATTTGAAGAATGTGAACTCCCCGATTTGCCAAATGTAGTAGAGGGAAATAAAAAGATTTCACCAGAGGTAAGCAATCAAAGCGTTACGCGCCCTCAAAATGTATGTATTTGAATTCGAGACCATTTGCAAACAGTTGTAGAATTTTTAAGACTCAAACTGGGCTGTCAGAAACATTTCGAAATAATTATGTAGGTCATATAAAAAGATTATAATTAATCATTAGTAAATATCATTTAAAGAACTAATTTCGTTATTTCATAAATACCTAGAGACCGATAAAAGTAAATAACAATAAAAAACACATTAAATTTTAGTAATCAGCTAAAATCTGATATATAAATTTGATTTTCTTCAATTAGGAACGCGATGAATAATTATATATATATATATATATATATATATATATATACATATATTTTAAACTACAACACATTTTCAACAAATTACGTATAATACTTTTTAAACAAATGCTACGCAAATGGTCGCGTAAATCATTGGAAAAAATAAATATGAGACAAAAAGAACATTTTTTTTTTTTCGAAAAGAATGGAGTGAAGCACGGATACAAAGTAATAAATACTACTAACATAGATGGTGGACCATACATTTGTGGTTTAACTCGTGGTAAAGTGATTAGATCTTAGCCATTCTACTCAGCTGTTAATTTGTAATTAAAAAAGTGATGACTAAATATCGAAGAAAAAATTAGATGAGACCAAACAGTTTTACAAGAGAAAAATCAATAAGTAAAATATATATTAAAATGACGAAATAAATATATTTATCAACAGATCTTATTTCATTTAGAAACACAGAAATATTATCATATATATATATATATATATATATATATATATATATATATTAACTGTCCAGTTAAAACTGTTCCGATTTCAATAATAGTGTTTATATATGACTGTTATTATTATTTATACTTTATACACATGTGCGTTATTTACATTAACATGTACGTCCTAAATGTATTTCAAAACCTTTTATAAATCAAATTTTTGAACTCAAATAGTGATTATATATTAGATATAATTATAAGTGTTAATGATTATGAATTTTAATAAATTATTACTGTTAAAAATTATAACATTTAGTAAATTATAACTGTTAATGCTTATAGCTTTTAATAAGTCATAACTGTTCAGATATTAAAAAATAATGTTTAAATAAAGTCGTTACTATTTTCAACATATAATACATACGTGTGTTATTTATATTAACATGCAAGATGTAAATATGTTTCAAAATATTATTTGAAGGAAAATTTCTGATTCAAAAAAGAGAGCTTGATAATAAATTATAGCTGTTCAAATTTTAAGAATAATGTGTATATAAAATTTTTAATTTTTTTCATAAGTTACTATGTACACAGCATTTTTACAATGACAATGTCTGAAATTTAAAAAAAAAAACCAATTAAAAACTTATAGCGTTTTCAGTACTTATTATTTAATTTTAATCATTCCTTAGGTAAATACTTGCATTTATATACGGATATAAAGGTATTCAACTTCAATAACACAAAAAATTGAAAATTGACCATTTTCTTTATATGTAACACTTGTGTAAATAAGTTTTAAGAATTAAATATTGGAAAATCCTTATTCCTGTAAAAAAATATATTTCATTAAAATGGCAACAAAATCAAACTTTATGAATGTGTATATATAACAGTATAGATTTGTTACATATATATAATTTAGTCCTAGAACAATGATAGATTAACATTTACGCCAGTGTATGAAAGTGTAGTATGTTATTTTATGATGAATAGTAGGTTTTTTTAAAATTAAATATACTATTGTTTTGCACGAAATCACTCATTCTTTTAATTTTTTTTATAAATTCAGTAATGATATATTTTACCAGACATTACAAAACACCTTACAATAGTGTTACAGCTCCAATTTTTGAGGAATCTAAAAGAAGAAAAATAGTGAAAAAGTACAATGTTTTTACAAGCGTTTTCTTTTTCTATTTGAATATATTTCTGATCATTAAGTACAAAAATAAAGTAACATATTTTTAAAAAAGAAATTTTTTCAAAATAGGTTTTTGACGTGAAATTTTTTTTTTAAAACTGAATAGAGAAGACTCATTAAATTTACAATATATATTTAAGAAAAATGTTTTAAACAGCGTCCTTATACTTCAGACTTTCCATGTATGTCTCGACCAATTAATCACTAAAGTAATAATAGTAATTTTAAAGATTGATTTTACACTCATGATCAAGGAAATCGCTTTGCATATTGACACAATTTCTGGATCTTGATCAGACATTCAGTCATTTTCTACAGGTAAGAAAACTTTATTTCACTTCTCTCATCAAATTTATAGCAATGTTTTAAGTAATTTGCCACAAAATAAAATTCTAGCTAAGCAGATAAAAAATGCTAAATGAAGTTACCTAGCTACTTACCGATGTTTCAAACATTTTAGAAATTGAATACCAGAGCAGTTTAATAGTTAGCTTCTAATGTTATGAATTGCATTCAGCTTCCATACATGCATATAATTCCAGTTAATTACGGCTGTGTTATTCATAAGGTCTACAAATATCACCCAAAAAGAACTTGAAGTCGTTTCTCGAGATAGCTACTATCCTAGACCTAACTGAAAATGAATCAAAGCTTTTATAAGGTTACAATTTCGTTTTATAGCGTATAACACTATCAAAACCTTACTAAAGTTTAACGAGATGAGAATAAAGTTTGAGTTTTATAGAATCATCTAATGTTTGTAGGTAAGTTTGAAAATTTTCTTCTAAACTAGAACAATGCGAGTATAAGGTATTTTGTTAAATGTGTTTACAAGATATCAAACAAATTTTCGAACCATAAAATGTGCACAAAAGCATTTTAATACTCATAAGTCTAAAGATTCCCATGTAGCATCCCCGTAAATGTGTTAGAATCATTTCAAATCTTTTATTGGGTCCCTACAAATATTTTTATAAGAAAGATCTCGATTTTGCTTCTTAAAAGGGAAATGAAGATCGACTACCACTAGAAAAATTAAGTATAACGAAAGACTCAAAGAATTATTTGTAGAAACTCTCAACCAAAAATTAGGTTAATATAAATTCAGTATATTAAGCAAATTTTTGATTGAGTGTTTAAAAGCTATTTTTTGATTGAGAGTTTTTTTATATCTATAAATTAAAGACAAGGTCACGCACGCACAACAATAAAAGAGAAATAACCCATATACACTTAAACATATGTACAGAAAATAGTATTTATATGAGAAATATACGCACATATAAATGAGTAACTTGAATTTGTTCCCCAAAACAGAGATACGGCAGAAATAACAATGACAAAAGATAATTCTATATACAGCTCGATTGTACACATACATAAACGTTCAAAAAATGTAAAATAAAGGGGTTCTGCTTTCGTATATATTTGGCTTAAGTATAATCTGTAAAATATATGCATGTTAGTATGATTGTTTGGTTTTATTGGATATGGACAACAACGTCTATTATCCCTACATGTTAGTACAATTACTGCTTTTATTCTTTTCTAGTTCAAATTTTATATTTCAAAAATTTTGAAACAAAAACTTCATTTCACTTGAGCTCAATCTGTATTTTTGTGTTAAATATATGTTTATCGATTTTTAAAACTTTTCCACAGCGGAAATATCATTAGGAATGGGAAATATTATTCTCGAACGTGAAGAGTTTTTTCATGCTACTATTCTTTTCAATAGAAATTCATTTCATAAAACTAAATATTTTTTCAATAAACTCGCATTTGTTTCATTGGTATTATTTATTTCTTAGACTCAATGGTATTTTGAAAAAAAAATGTTCAAAAATAATTTTTCAAAATAAGATAATATTTTCTTAATACTTAAAATGAGTTAAAATGTTTTAAAAAAATATTTTGGATAATATTTATATTGTTTAACAACATTGTGTTAACAGAACTGTAAATGCTAACATAATCATTATTCTTGAAATATCAGTTTTCCTCGGAAATGAAGTAGATGAACGTTGTTCAGTCGGCCCTTAAGTCTTTTGCATTTCGTTGGATTTTCTTTTTTATCTTCCGAATGAAGCCAGATATTCGCTAGGGAAAATTGAAATGGAGATGATTGTACTAGATTGTTTCAGGGATTGGTTAAGCCCTTAACCCTACCATAAACACTCATTTTTCGTCATAGGACCAATATTACTAAGCATGGCATCGAGTGAAACGATAGAAACCTTATAATTTTGGAAGTGGGTAGAGTACTCATAAATATAACATTCTAAGCACTTATCCCTAAATCAAAATTTAATAAAATATTAAAAAAATTATGATTCAAATTTACCTCTATTTTTATGTAAATATTGTGCAAGATCTAAAACTTGGGAGTATTTATTTCGAAATAACTTCATTTTATAATGTAGAAGATATCAACCCAACACAGTAAATTGTATGGAAAGGGCTCCTGAGTCTTTACAAATACTTTTTAGAAAATTCAAGCACAGAAACTTTCTCTATAATGGGGCACAGATAATATTTATGAATTTTAATGGATTTACCTGTACCCAAGAATATAAAAAAAAATTAGACAGGGTTCAATGTGCTTTTTTGCTTCATTAAATAAATAAAATATTTTTATACTTATTTCAGAAATTCGCAAACATGCTTTTCATTTTTTTTAAAAAAAATTAAAAACTTCTGAAATTTGGGGGGGGGGGATAGCTCGATACAATTTTCAGCATTTTTTTTAATCTTTCGAATTCATTAAAATTAAAACGATATCTAATTTGAGACGGGAATTAGAAGTTCCGTAAGATTCATGTTCTGATCATAAATCAAAAATGTCTGTAACATGAAATAATTAGATAATATCATATAAACTAATTACATATATTTTTAAATCATGAAAATATAAATACATATAAATTAATTACATATATTTTTACATCAATACCGACATAAAGACATGGAATCTCCTACATTTTACAACTTTAAACATCCAAATTTAGCTTTTTTTTATGTCATACATTTTGGCGGGGAGAAAACATTTCAAACTTCTTAAATATCTCTTTTCATGGACTTTCCGAAACGTGGCAACTCGAAAAGCCGCATTTATAAATTGATATAAAATCAAAAGAAGCGGAGTTATCAATTGTTTAATCAAAGTACGCACAATCCTCTATACTCTCCCTCGACGTTTTCTTTGAAAGCTGGTGTATGGTAATCTATATTTTTCTTCAGAATTAGCATCGCCTTGATTGCTCCTGGAATAACGTTGGAGAGATTTAATTGGAGGTTTCCAAATGTGACGTCAACGGAGATTGCGCAATAGTATGTTAACCTGTTGCTTATCCGGTGTGGGTGAATCAGGAAGAAAGATGGATGGGTTTTAAACAGACGAAGGATTGAAACTGCTCCTTGCGTTCTGTAAGTCTTGGGAGTTTTATATTTTTCATCTCTGTTTCTAAGTTAAATATTTTTATTGATACTATTAATATTTTTTTGGAAATTTCAGCTCAATTTTCTTATCTAATTTTTTTCTTTCACTTGTGCGATTACAATACCAATCATGATAGCAAATTTTAAGAAAATATATATAGTTCAGTGGCAATATTTTCCAAGTATAAACAAACAATAAATAACATTTTCTCCAAATAATATTTCACAAAAAAGCCATCAAAAACTCTCACTAAGTTGGTCTTAGAAAACTTTTTAATTTAAATGAGCATTTTTAAAAATTATATTTCAGACAGAAATCTTAAAAAATATATTAAAGGAATGTAGTTTTAATTAGTATTTGCGGGGTGCAAAAACAAGCATTTCTGAACAGAACGAAATAAAGTGTTTCTTCCTCTTGAATATAAAATCCGTTACAGCAAAAAAAGAAAATCTAGTGAGAGCTGCTTTGATTTAAATTTTAAAAATTAGTTGCTCGTAGCCCGCTTAAACTTTCATTCCCTTGAGAGAGGAAGAACGACTTACTCAAATATACACAGACCGATACCGATATTAATGTATCGAAACGAGAAGAATCAAAGGGGAAGGAGAATTCTATACTTCAAAGGAGATGAGGGGGGGGGAGTTCCATATTTTAAGTGGGGAGTTGGGATGTTTGAAAATAAAAGAAATTTGAAGAACTACGCAATGAGAAGCACCTTTCGACAAGAAACAGCATTCATCAGAAGAGGAGAACCCCAACCGTGAATGCGTAGAGGTTGGAGTGCAAAGTTGAAACACTCATGCGAAGAAACTTCAATTTCAGCTAATAAATAAGCGAAATTTATGGAATGCAACAAGCGGTCTTTCTCTGAGTTTCACTGTGGTAAAAATCTATATTTAACAACTGATGTTAAAAGTGATGAGCATGAACAGCGGATCCCTGAAAATCAGCCAAAAGTTATCTATTCAAACAAGGACGGATGCTTATAAATTATCCGAATCCTAAACATTCAAGACGTAATTAAATTATGTCCCAAAATCATTCAAGTCGTTACAATCGAACTCAATTTGCATCATTCCAGCACCAAGGCCAAGAATCACAGCATAAGAGCTCAAATCCGTTAGGATATGGAAAATGTTTCTCCAAGTCCTTCACCTGTTATACCGCCGAGAATAAAACAGGAGAATGAAATAGACATATATGAAAACTACTGGACGTTCATCGAAAATTCGCCGGATAACCTGTGTTATCCTGTGGCAAAGATCAGAAATTTG
This sequence comes from Nephila pilipes, assembly GCA_019974015.1. NCBI lineage: Eukaryota > Metazoa > Arthropoda > Arachnida > Araneae > Nephilidae > Nephila > Nephila pilipes. Next base: position 53,127 of record BMAW01064985.1, on the reverse strand, counting down.
GAATTGGTGGAGTCATATTAGAAGGTTACTATATATCATGGGATAGATCTCGAAAAAAGATTTCTCCCGCCATTGAATAATTAATTGTGATATTTTTTCCGCCGAGAAATGGTGTAATTTTTAATATTTAGTGTAAAAAAACTTAAGTGAAGTTTAGACAATCGGATAAACTGATACCTAATTTAAAATTTAATATTTTGTTTTATTAATTTAAAATTATATATATATCCTTAAAAATTAGCTTAAATCGAAGTAGAGGTGGCATGAAAGCTGTTATGGAATTCCAGGCTGGAAATCAGCAAACAGATTGATAAAGTCCTACTGGAAGTCAAGGTGTCATATTTGAATGACGACTAATGTAGAAGCTCGTATTTACAATATTGCTAGCTTTTTTAATGCTCATGTACATCAAAAGCGAGTTTCGAGAAATATGTTTTCTCAGAAGGATTTCAAAGAGTTAAAAATATTCCTAGAAATGTAAAGAGATTTTTCAAATTTGAACATTTTATATGTAGAGGGGGATTATCGCCTAATTTTGCTCTTTTTTCCGATACATCAAAACACAATGATTATCAATACAGTAATTTCTCCTCTATAGATAGTGAATACAACTAATACAGAGAAAAAAGTACGTAAAAATAAATTTCTCAGCCGATAAATGTCGAATAGAAGCTAACAAGGGAGGTTCCCAAATAAGAAACAATATGGAAGTAAGTAATATTTAAAATATTTAAATATTTAAATAAAAAAATTTAAATATAATATTTTAATTTGAATATTATGTTTAAATAATATAATATTTAAAGACATAAATATTTAAATTTAAATAAAAATTAAAATATTTATGTCGCATGCTATTAACATGTTTCATTTCTATTTTAAATCGAGAAGAATATATTATATTTTGATCAATTGGATTGCTATTTGTGCCTCTCTTTCAAGTTTCTTATTAAGGTTAGATTGGCAAACTGGTTCATATCCAAAATTTCTTAGGTTAAACATTTCTAATCATAACTATATAAAAACTAGATACAAATAAAATTGATGTAGAAAATATTACAAAATGTCAATATAAACTTTAATTAAAATTTACATTTATTGTTATATTAAAATTTTGAAAAGTTATAATAATAATCACGATAATATATATATATAAGGCCACGTTCATTTCCAGAAATAGTTTAAGCAAATATAAGCATAATATGTTAATAATTATAGTAGACTAGAATATCCAGCTTTTATTCTCTTAAAATGTTTTTCGATAATTGCTTGAATGTATGTATGATAGTAATATGGGATTTTCTGTACATGAGGTGTTCCTTTTATTAGCAGTCTGGTCAATTTAATGCTAGACCTCTAAAATTAACTTAAATTGGCAAGAAGGCTTACACTAAAGTTTTTCACGTTTAAAAAAGTTTTAAGATTATGTGTATCACCATGCACGCATATGTAAATTTATATGTAAATAAAAAGAGTTAAAAATATGTTACAAAATGTTAATGCATATTTATTAAGAATTTCACTTAAATTAATTAAAAAAAATTGCATTACTAAGTACGAGTGTTAATCGTAAAATAAATGAAAATACATGACTAACAGTTGGCATTGAAACAGAAAATAAATAATATAGCTAGGCAAAATGTATTGGATGTTTTTTTTTACTTACGCTTTTTTTATAGTCATATCACTTATAAAATCTGCTTATTTTTCAAGGAATGATCTCTGTAATGTGATGTTTACGTTTCGCGGGTTTCCCGGGAAAGTAAAAATGCATACTCGCCTTTTTTATGTTCTTATACGTTCATATTAACATTTAAATATAAGAAAATAAATGTAAATTAATGTCCAACTGTATCTTAATAAAAATGAATTAACATCAAACTATACATACAGAAATATAAATACTCTTTTTTACTATAAAAATGTGTGCACCAAGAAGTCAGAGTGGAATTGTTACGAAACGTGGCATGAAGGTATATACTAAACATATTTGTAAATGTTTAGAAACACAGCGTGATTGCGCATTGCATAATGCCACCAGGAGTCGTTGAACTTCGGTCAGCTTGGATTATAAAATAGGTAAGTAGATCTTGTTTTCGTGTATTTAATCTGTTGTAGGGGGACGCTTTTTCAGGCGAAATGCCATTACGCCCCCATCGGAGACAATATGAGAAGTTGCTAGAGTCTGAGAGGGGAAGAATCTCAGGGATAGTGAAAACTGGGAAGTAAGCTCGGGGATAAAGGACTAGAGAGAGACCTGTTACACTACGACCAGGCTCAGGGCGCAATCGTCAAAACAAAAGAAGATCGTCAAATCAAACGGCACGCATACATATCACCAAATGTCTCACTATTCACCAACCATACATAGACAGCACATTAACTACAAACCTTTGTGTCAGTCCGTGCCATCTCCAAAGGCCTGACTGAAGGACAGTTGTAATAGAGGTACCCATTACGTGTATTGCCGTTGACATCCATTTATCGTCGCATCCGTTTGTACTGATGTCATGCATGAAGGAATTCAGCAGCAACTAAATGGAATAAGGTCATCTCTAGTGGTGAATCCAGATTCAATTTGGGCTATGATGACATACGAAGACACATTTGGAGGCTCTGTGTTGATTGTCTCAACAAGGTGAACCCTATTATTGATACACGGTACCGTGACAGCTCAGAGGTCCGTTCATGACATTCTTCAGTCAAATGTGTTAACACTCATGGTAAAGTTCCCAGAATCCATTTTACTACAGGACAAGGCTCTCCCACACTCTGCAAGTGTTTCACACGACTTAGTTCGCTACATTTAAACCCCCTTCCCTGGTCTGTTCAATCCCCATACATGTCACCGATAGAGCACATCTAGGACCATTTAGGAAGGCAAGTTGGACAGCCTACGACTTTGGTCGAATTAAAGGCGCGTTTACAGCAATTGTGGAACGAGATGTCACAGCACATCATACGGGACTCGTATGCTTCAATGCCCGATCTTATCACAGCATGCATTTATGCTAGAGGTGGCCCAACAGGAGTGCTAAAACCTCCATTCATATGTAATGTTTTCTATAAAAAAAGGATAATTTACAAATTTTACATTTAATTTTTGAATTAAAGTGGTTTGGAAGACAAATTAGATTAACTTGTGAGACAAAATTTGCCACACATTTTAAAAATATTCTAGTTGTTTTATTGAGCAACAAAGAATTTTATATTACAGCAAAATGTAATGGCAAAACATTGCTGTATTACTGTTGTTATAATTATTTCTTATTCTAATATAAATAATTAGATATTTTCTTTCGCATGCTGTACAACGTTGAAGTAATGATTACTCTTATTTTCATAATATTCTTTTTTTTATTGATTTTGTTTTATTATCGCCTCACTAGAAGCAATACGAGGGCTTCTGACGACGGATATCGTAATTTTGAACCTTGTTCAAGAAGCAAGGATGACATCTGAGCTGACACTCCCCTCTCCTAACTTTCACATCATGCCGATTGGAGGACTTTGGGGCCCCGATAGAATTAACGTGCTTTATACCGGCTACACGGTGAGTCAAATGTGGCATCAAGGTCCAAACACACGACCCAATTAAAATTGCCGACGGCTAGTTCCTGAATTAAATTTAAAAGATTCCCAAACAGAAAATCTTTCACAAAGAAATCTTTACCATTTCCACAATAAAGCAAAACTTCATCTAAAGAATAAGTTAGATGCACAGTTATTCACACACGCATTGATATTTGTGGAACATTTTTTCAATTTTTTTCCCTTAAAGTACTCAAAATAAAATGAAAGATTTTCTTGATGTCGTTCGAGGAAAGTAATTTAAAGAATAGCTCTAATAAAAATTGAAATTCTTAATGGCCAAAAAAAAAAAAAAAAAAAAAAGAAATCTTCAGCTACTGTTTGCTAATCGCTTGAACTTTATCACACTCTCGCTAGAAAGCAGGATAGAATTGCATTGCAACCATGATAGTAATGTGTACAACAACCTCCTAATCTTTGCGACGTTGCTCCTGTAATTTGTCATTAAATGTGCAAGAGCCGTATATTGCAATCTTCTAAACGTTCGATTCACGGAGAAACGTTTACTAATGAGTAAATAAATTACCCACACTCAAAACTATGTTAAAGCGTTACTACATTTCATTCTTACCTGCAGCCAGTCTGATATTTGAAATAAGCACTAGAGTTTTTTGTATTCTCACATCTAGTACTGAAGGTAATGAAATGTTAATTTCCATCGATTTCGTATTACAACTATCAAAACAACAAATTTAGATTTATAATTATAATAACATTAATTAAAATAATTAGGAAAAATGCAAATGATAAAAGAGGCAGAATTAAAAAATCACAATTGTTGTTGAAATGATGAAATGAATATGATTTCAGGCTTCATTTTTTTATATCTGATACATAAAATGATGATATTCAAAACAGAAAATTGATTATAGTTTATATAGGTATATAGTGCTAATTATTTTATAATTTATACAGATGAGTATAGCTTCATTGTAAATTATTATACATGCGAACTTAATTATTTATATCTCAAAAAATGGGGAGAATTTTTATCCACATTTAAAAATTTTGCTTACAAAATTATGAGTGAAATTGATCCGTTTCTTAATATTCGTATTTATATATACTAACTGAAAATAGAAATGACTTTTTTAATGTAGGAGAAGGTACATAGATTGAATTGAAAGTACATAGATTGTATAGAAGGAGAAGGTGCATAGATTTAATTGAAAGTACATAGATTGTATAGAAGGAGAAGGTGCATAGATTGAAGGCACATAGATACAATTGAAAGATTAAACATCCATTATCATCTCAAATCAGAGTATTAAAATTGAAGCTGTATGATATTAAACAACTATTCATTCTTAACATAACCAAGAATAGAAATGTATTTATTCTATTGTAAAACGCTGTAAATAATGGCCAAATATTTGAACTATGCAAAATATTTTAAAATATATAAGAAAAAGGAGCAAAATTGTTTAAAGGCTTTTAGTATCAGAAAAGTTTCAGATTTCAGCTAAAATACACTTTTTTATATATTTCAAAACTGAAAAATAGATATAAAATAAACAAAAAATGTTTATAAAATTAGAAATTACTAATTTCTGTTAAAATAGTTTTAAGCCTTTTGTAATATACATAGAAATGTTTTCAAAAAAAAAAATTAATGTTATCACACACACATACATATATATATAACTATATATATATATATATATATATATATATATATATATATATATATATATATACGAGAAGTATCGTAAAGTTTTTATTCTTGTTCCCTTATATTACAAATTTTAATTATAGTCAAAATAATTGAACATAAACTTAATTTTATTTATTTTTCTTGAGGCATCTCTACACGTACACTTTCCAGAATAATAAAATTGCCAATCGTTTCTTACTGTTTGAAGGCCGTCATTCTAGAATTCAGCAGATTCAACTCTCTCTTCTCCATACTTCGGGTTACTTCAATTTAGGTTTCCTCAAATCATACAAATCAATATTTATAGCTGCTATTTACTATGTTATGCACAAAATGATAAATTAGTATACAGAATAAATGTTGTTGAGATATCTCGGTTATTTTGTTAGTAATCATTATAATTTTACGATACCCTCTCTCGCGCATATTTAAAAAGATTCTTACTATTCTCGATGCCAACTAATGCCAACAACTCATTATGCCAACAACGAATCTCGATGCCAACAACGAAACAAGGACATAAATGAATTTTGCGATATCATCGTAGTAAATTGTTTGTGATCAATTATTTTGTGACGCAGATGTGTGATATAAATTTCCATAAACTTCCTACTTAAACATTATTTATGAAATATTAATGAGTTTTTATTCTGTTAAATCTTCGATCAGAAGCAATTGTTGAATAGACATAGCTCTCCCAATTAATCTTAACGCTTTCTTCTTTTTTCCCCTTATGTCCTTTCGAGATATATGTAAGATATATAAGCATATTTTCCTTCATGAGACAAATATTTTGCAATACTAATGATATATTTCCATAACTTTTATCGTAAACATCTTTTTTTCAAATCTGAATAATTTTTTTTGTTTCAACTGCTGTCGGACAAAGTTAGCCCAACAGGGTTTTATTTTAACATTTTCTTCCTTTTATGCAAGTGTAAAATATTTTTCTTTAATGAGTGAAATTTATTTTGCAATACTAATGGATTTCCGATGAACCCCTCTCTCTCTCTCTTTGAATATGTTAATATAGTTTTTAGCGTTGTTTAATCTTATCAGGACGCAACTACAGGAATAGCGTTCGCATTTCATTGCCATACTTTTTCCCTTTTGAGTTCCTTAATTTTTCTTTACGCTGTTAGTTCTCTCATAGGTCAATGTTTCACTATATATTGTTCAATTGATTTGACATCGTTGTTTGTCAAAGAAATGGATAGGCATATTGACTCCAAACCTATGGTAAAGCAGATTTCAAATTCATCAACTTAAGGAACGTTATTATAGAGTAACAATAAAGTTTGTTCTGGATTTCGTCATTTTGAGCAATCGTCAAATGAGGGGGACGATATTTAAGATGGCACCTTACATTCTTAACTTCCCTGTCGTGCCATGTAAAAGATTTCCGGTAAAGTTCCGTTTAATGCGTAACTATTTCTACATATTAATATTTATTTTTCTATTCAAATAGATTGTCGTATGAATATGTATAATTAAGGTGTAGTTGTATTATATCCTTTCTCTTGATAAAACCTTACAATAGCCGCTCACCAAACTGCTGCTACTCTGATATTACAATCAACACCCCCTTCATCCTAGCATGGTAACTTTTTCTATCACAAGAACATATTCAGGAAATAAATTTAATAACAAAAAAACTGAAGTCAGCTACATAACATGTAATTCTTAAATATGTTTCCCTTTAAATGTTTTATATTTTTCTGTAGAAATTTTTTTTGATCAAATGATGCTTCAAATATCATCACCCGATGATGCTCCAAAGTATAGGCGCCATTTTTTGAAAAACTCAGCATTATCGTACCTGAAACCACTTTTACAGCAGAAATGTTTGTGATTCCATCATTGCCGAGAATTTCGAAAAACATTATCAAGCGTTAATTCAATACATTGAGGGCTGCAGGTCCAAAGGAACCTCCAAAATAGAAAGGACAGTATAATTTGGGCCAGCGAAGAGGGAAAAAAAACTACTTTATTATAAGTTCCACAGAATGCTCTAATTTTGTGAGCGAAAGTCATATAAAAACCACTAATAAATTTATTAAAGTAGCAATAATTGTTTACCAAATATCAGTGAATTGTACGAGTGATGGATATAATCTTTTTAAGTTTAAATTTCCTCTTTGATTTTGTTTAAATTCGAAATATAATTTGCAAATTAATAAACCCATTTTTGCTGTATTTTGTGCCGTATACAATTAGTAAAATTAGTTTCCCTTTCATTCTGAATTGTATTGTTTCTATAATATTAGTAGACATTATGTTTAACATAAATATCACTAAAAATTAATGTTTAGGTCATAAAACATGCTGGCATACATAGTACGCCCCCGTGTTCTTAAGTTACTCCAACTCACACGTATTCTTACAAGTTAAATAAGGTAACATACATATAAATTATTTGCATACTTCCTTGTAAATAAGATAAGTAATAAACAGCTCTACACACAGAAGATTTACAAAATTATTACGTAGATACAAACATTCGTAATTACTGTTTTTGTGGAAATATATGATTACGTTAAAATATACATTTAGTTCATCATTCATGTGAAGCAAAAAAATATATATATAGAAAGCTTGATAAAGTAATTTTGACAGATAAAATTTCATAGCTATAATGATCATCCAGTTTAAGTAAAACTGTAACTTAGTAGAACATTTATTACTTAAATAAAACACAACGTTTTTAACCATGAAGTAAAAAAATAACATTAAACTATTTTTTTAGAAATACTCGCATCCTCCTCCTATAATGAAAGGATTTCAATTAGTAATTTAACAATCAGCACTAAAATACATCACAATTTATTTATAATGTACATAATTCTTGAGCGTGTCTTAACACTCATACCTCATTTGCTCAAGAAAATATTATTTATATTTTTAATTATTTTTAGGTTTGTAGCTAACTATAGAAAGAAAAAGGAGGAGAGGAGGAAGAGAGCGGCCACTGAAACAAAGGCAGAGATTGAAAACACTGATGATAAATTTCAGGTAATTGAATTATATATTTGGAAGATATAAACATACAAAGTGGAGAATTTCTTCACTTTAAAATGTAATTCAAAGAAAATATCGCTCGGTGCTACAACAATTGTTAAGACTGTTAAAATACTATGACATAGGGAAAAGAAAGCCTTTTCTTACGATGTTGCTTTAGAAAAGTTCTTGGTGCATTCACAACGTTCTGCCTAAAATGAAAAATTTCTTTAACTCCTTCTCTTTTTTATTTGATTCAAATTAGAATATTTTATAGCATACTTAACGATAATAGTTACAAATCGTAAATGATATGTAGATTATCACTGCATTTAAAAAAGAGTATGAAGTTTTACGTGACGATGTACTAATCACAAACCATTTTAAAAATTGAACATTTTTAAGTATTTGAAATGAAATAAATTTTGTTTTCCAATCTTACATATTACGATTCTCTAAGTAGAAAATTTAATGAATAAAGAAATGGAACTCATCCACCGTTCTTTGATTTGAAACGAAATCCATCTAATCAACTCTGGCATGAGCGATAGATGGTTATATAGCTCCCACAAGATAATCATAATGAAATATGTATGATTCCTTAACAGCTTGCCAATATGTCTGGCTGGAATTTTTCAACTTCTAAATAGAAAACCTTACTTGTTATTCACGAAGGTATAATAAATTACTTTAACATCTATCTTAAGCGAACTTCAAGAGACGTTCTAGTAACTGAAGAAGAAACTTGTCATACGGTCTTAATAATAATGTCCTTTCAAAAATAGTCTTGTTTTATACTTTATTTTTAAATGAGCCTTTGATTTTCAAAAAAGATTCAAATCTTATATCCGAAAAAATCAGCTGGCAGTTTTAATAATTACATTACTACATTAGGTTTTCATTTGAAAACATTTTGTAACTAATATGCATAAAATCATTAAGACTTTGCAAAATAAATAAATAAATAATAAGCTGATTAAAAGAAAGTTAAAATTTTTATTGTGATTGGGGGTGCTTTGATTTTCATTGATTGATTATTTATTAACGCATCTCGTTCTGAAAAAACACGCGGGCTATTGGTGACGGATCTCCTAATTCTGAACCTCGGTCAAATTACAAGAACGACACTTAAACTAGCACCTTCCTCTGTAAACTTCACACCACACCAAAAAGGAGAATTCGATAGACTTAATGAGGTTAATTGACAAATTTAATGACATATTGTAAACCTGGTACACTGCGGGTCTTTTTAAAGGCATCAGGGCTCGAGCCCCAATTATTCGACATTAATAAGACTGGTCAATTGTTCACGATCATATATACAATAGTTAGTTGAAAGTAACTGATGTCCCGCGCTAAGGGTTTCAAAGATGCATGGAGTATACGACACAATGCAATGTTAAGAAATAAGAGTTTTATACTTTATTTTTAAAAAAGTACTGTTTTATTAACTCTAAGAAAATGATTTAAAATAATATGAAGTATATTAAATATATTATTTTAATGTAATACGTTAACACAAAAAAAAAAAAAGTCGGGAAGTTTACCATTTAGGTAAAACTTGATAGTTTTAGTCAGATTTAATGCACAATCTACCATTTTCTTCAGTTTCTTGATAATATGATAAGTTATCTAACTATAGTATAGATATGGAACGTTTCTTTATACTCAACCTTCCTAAAAAGAATTAATTGTTTCAAACCTCTCCAGAAAAAATAAATTGATGGGGGCTGAATCATCAATTTCAAAATGTTATTTATTTAAAAGTAACATTTTTAGCGGTGAATCAAAGTCGAATACTTGTTAATTTTTGTAACTTAAAATTGTGTACATTTCTTCGTATTTCGAAGTTATTTTTTGTGCTTCGTTGAAAAAGAAGAACACGTCATTTCTTTTATTTTTAAAATGAATAAAGTAAATTCATAGTCATTCATAGTCATCAATAAAGTTCTATTTTGTAATTCAAGTTGAATTAATACGTTTTACACCCTAAGAAACACTGAAACAATTTTATACCATGCTATCAGTAGCCAGTATTTTTCAGTTTATTAAGACATTAGTTTTTAAAGATTTTAATTTTAGATCCAAGAACTTTGGACCCTTTTAAGAGAAACAGTACATATTTTCTTAAGAAACCTAATAACAACTTAGGTAACATATTCATTACCTAAACTGACTAACACTCTGCTTTACATTAAAGACTCTGGAATAAGTCAAGACATATTTTATTTATTATCCGATATTAAGTCTATATATCTTCTTATACAACCCTCTTAATTATTTATTAAGTATTTGTGTAAAGAAAAATGTGAGATAATGAACAAATTCAAAAATTGTGAAAGAGAACTACGAGAATAGTTATCTCTTTACACGCTCATATACATTTGTATCAAAACCCTTACCTCTCATCTAATTTTATGCAAGAAGATTTAAAAGATTCTATCAATTTAGATTTCAGAAATTCTTAAAACATGTCAGGAATCAGTACTAAGAAATCTTTATCTTGTGTTTTCCCATTTCCTTAGAAACATTTTGAAAAGAATTGAATTGAATAAGACGAGAAGTCAATTTTTTTTTGTTGCTTTTCAACAAGTGTTATAAAAAATTCTTTTCATTTAAGGTTAAGAGGTGTTGAATCTCTCTCAACACTGCGAGTGTTGGCTGAGTTTATGCAATGGATATAAATGGAAAAGGAGGGAAAGAAACCTCGATTTTATTTTATGATGCAAAAAATACTTTAGGTTTTTACAGTTTCTCCTTCACTTCCTTTTCTCATTTCCATAAAAGACTGTGAACCAAGGATCCTCTTACCTGAAAAGGTGGATATAACAAGTACAGAATTCCAATGAATTTTGCAAAAGGAGTTTTGCTAGTTAAATATAAAAATTGACACGCTCATAAAAAGTTTATTTTTAAACTTCTCTCGCTTGAAAATGCTGCGATATATACTCACTAGAAGATTAAGCTGTATCATTTAGTCAAAGATAAGGTATTTCAAAGGAAAGAAAATATATTTTTGTCTTGGGTAAATGTCACATTTTTTTTGAGATACAAATATTTTTTTTTAATTTGAGTTGATAGTTTCGAATAAAAAAGTTTAAAATATGAAAAGTTTTAAAGATTATATTGAACTCTAGAATTTTTTTGTTTTATTTTATATGATTATTCTTTCTACTTAACTGCATTTTATATCTCTCTCCAAAACGCTTAAAGCATAAAAAAAAGTACTTGAATGTAATATAAGGGTGTAATTTCTTAATTTTATCAAATTCATATAGACGAAACAATTTAATTTGGGATTTGATTTCAAAATAATTTTAAAATGAATTTAAAACTTTTTATGTCATAAAATATTTATTTTAATCGATTAAAGGAAACATCACTATTAAAATAGGGTTTACTATGACCGTTTTATAATCGAAAGTAATCAAATAAATTTTAAGAAAATTAAGTAAAATCTAAGAAATCAAACATTTATTAAAATCATTTTCTATTCCTATTACAATACGAAGTATATGTTAAAAACTAAATTAATTCAATATTTAAAATTTCATTTTCTTCTCCAATTTTTTTGCTGTGATGTAAATAGTAAAAATAAACGCAAGCGTGCAAAAAAAAATCTTTCTATGACTGGTTGATTGATGATCATATTACATCCAAAACATTTAATTAAAGGTTAGAAATTATAGAATTTAGAATTTTATCTCATAAATGATTTGATTATCCGTTTTAAAAAAACTAAAGGTGAGTTCATTTCATTCTGAATATTGCTTTTAATTAATTTGCTTTGAAAATAATTTAATTGTCTGTTTTCGGGAAGCAAATTGTGAGTTACTTTTATTTAGTTTGTTTCATTTGATTTATTTCATTCGTTTTTTTTTACAGTTGATCGTCATCTTTGTTTCCGTTATCCATAGCTCGAGTCTCATTCATTAATCATTTGTAAAGTCTCTCCGACTTACGAACATTTGCCGCCATTCTCGACGCGCAATCACAGATCGTCGAAGAAAGACTTGAAGTCTTTCTTAATTTCAGATGTGCGAAAGAGAGAGAGAGAGAGAGAGAGAGAGAAAAGCAACATATTCATCTCAACAACGCCAATAAGAAGTACATAAATGGCGAAGATGTTTGCAGATGCAATATCTTATAGATGGAGCTTCATATCTTCGAATTGCTTTTTGATACGAACCCGGTATTCAACACAACATCTCATGTAAATTCGTTCAAATCGGAAGAAGGGGTGTTGTTTGCAAAGTGTGCAAGTTGTCGGCACAATTGTGAGAGACAGCAGCAAATAAGTCCATGTTGCAACATTCTTGTGAAAATTGCTCAGAGAGAAATCATTCAACAGAAATGACTTACATCTGTTCCTCCAGAAAAATATACCAAAACTTTCAAGAACAAAAGATAGCATTTCATACCAACATACAAGCTGTTGGTGGTCACAGGTCGAATATTTGGAAGATTCAGGTGGAACTGGAACAACGTTCTTAATATCCTTAATCTTAGTTAAACTCCTTTAAAATTGCCATTTTACATAAGTATTTGCTTTTTCTGGTTCTTCTACCACAATCTAAGTTCACTAAAACATATACTTTCATTTATTTCCCTAATAATTAATATCAGACTAACAGATAGTAGCCAGGTTTAGATAGTATAATATATGCATATACATATATATATATATATGTGTGTGTGTGTGTGTGTGTGTGTGTGTATGTATATATATGAATAAATTAAATAAAATCTTGTATTAATTTGTATTCACCAATTTAAAAAAATAATAAATGTATGTAAAATATGTGTAGCACGAAACATTAACTGAATGATTTTCTGTAGAGTAAGCTTATTCAGTTCCAATAAATTTTATACGGAATTCACTCTACTTTCATTCAATAATTTAAACACACTTTTACCGGTTCTTTTGGTTTTCACTATTTGAGACTCATATAAAAAATATTAAATTATAGAAGAAAAAAAATTTACAATGAGCAACAGAAAGTGTACTGAAAATGTTTTATTCCTTTTTATTGTAATTACAACTGATTTTTATTATCAAATTAAAATTTATCGCCAACAATTTTTCAATCTTTCACTAAAGTTCTATACCATTTCTTTCTGAATCACCACTTGTTTAACATTATTTCGTTATTCATTTTCTAAAGAATCTGGCTGTAATTCGTGAGTCTAACAATCCTGTAATAATACTGCACAAATTTCTGTAATCTGCTTTGAGCCTCAGAACTTTTACAAAATATCTATCTCTCGAATTTATGGCGTACATTACTATTTATTTGAAAAAAAAAATACTCGGTTTATATTTTCACAATGAAATCGACTTTTGCGTAGGCTGAATTGTTTTTCAGCTTAGGTTTTTTATGCTTTTATCTTTCTCATTTATTCTATAGTATATAAATATTACTCGCAAACTGTTCCTTTTCTAAGTATGTATCAATTGCATTCTTAATTTATGTCTGTAAACATACTTTATAAATATCTCTGGGTATTACGAAAAAACTCATCATGAGTTTAAAGAAATTTGAGATATGAAGAACTATTGATTGTACGATTCATTTAATATAGAAACTAATAGTGTATCAAATTATTTCATGCAGAAGAGAAACATGTTTTGGGAAGCAAGTATGAAATTTCAAAGATCATCGAATTTTCTAAAAATCTTTCGCTTAAAATGTGCAGTCTTAGATTCCTAAAACCAAATGAATGTGAAATCTCCTCTTATTATTGCGATACTCTACTAAAAATAGTATTCAATTTTTGCGTTGAAAACAAACGGCCGGGAAGAATGTACCACGGTTCATGTTCTCAATTTTGAATTTTATATACTTTGATTTGTTCCGTCTTGTATCTCATTAAAGTAAAGTATTTTTTCCTATCAATACATATGTCAATGGTATCTTTCTCATACATGATATACAATTATCCTCTGGTGTTTAAGACAGAAAATTATGTTAAGTTTACAGAAATTTAGATGTTTTTTCCTTCTTGAATGGAAGTTCAACCAGTAATTATGTGTTATGATTAAGTAAAGTTTTATAAATTTCATAAGCTAACTTTATCTTTCATAACACTTAATTCTAAAATAGAAAAAAAACCTTTCAGAAAAAGTTCTAATGATTTAAAAAATAAATCTCGATCGAAAATAAATACTTGATTGAAAGTTTTGATTTTTTTTTTCCTTTCAACATTATATTACAAATAGTATTTGAAACCTGAATATATTGCTTTCTTCGAGTGTTCATTCTAAAATGAATAAATTAATATCACTCTGATAGAAAAAATGTCAATGGATTAAGCATTTCTCTAGCTTGAATATCAAAGCTTTGTTTCTTACAAAATAGTTAAGTCTAACAACATTTATTTATGCTACTTTGAAACCAAAATGAAATTATTACAAAATTATCCACATTTTGACTAAAATTAGATTACCTATTAATTTAATATAATTTATTAACAAATAAATCATAAATTTAACTATTCTTATGTATTCATATTAAATAACATAAATTTGCAAGATATTTCAATTCTGTCATGCGTTCAAAAGGCTATTCTCAGAGATACCTGCTAAAAGTTTTATGAACTCTATTGGTAAAAATCCAATGTAAATCTCTTATACTCATTATTAACTACAGTAGTTGTCTTTGACATTTTATAGATTAGTTCATAATTTATTTAGGAACTTTTTCGAAACATTAACGTTTTAACTGAAATGTACTTGTATTAAAATTATATATTTTTTAAAAAATTTTTAGCAAAAAAAGGTATATTTGAAACTCATTTGAAAGAATAATAAATTTAAACACATATACACCTCTTCATATAAGCATACCTTTTCCTGTTTATTTGTTCCTGTAAATTTATGTAATTATAAATTGGTATGTATGAGGTTTGCTAAAGGGTAATAGGATTAAAAATACTTTAAATGACATTTTAAAAAGAGAGAAAGAGAATTTATTGAGCAAAGGATAAAATAGAACAAACTCCAAAAATTTGAAATTTTCTTACAAAAATAGAAAATTGTTTGAATTCAAATAAAACAATCTAACAGAGTATGTAGTTTAATAAGAAAAACAAATACATAAAATCTGAACAAATAAGTGGAGGAAAAATTTTTTAAAGCAATATTAATACAGAGAATAATGTATTGGAAAGAGCAGATTTCCCCATCATAGATGTTAACTTTTTCTTAAAAATAATCATTCAATTTAAGTTAAAAGGAACAATAAATTATTAAATAGAATGCATTTTAAGCGAAATATAATTATAGCGCTCATAAAATGAATTAATTTTCATACATGTTCCTCTCCTTTCTAAAAAGTGAGAAGGAATTTATTCTAAAGCATTCTTAAAAATTACGTTCATTACTGATTAAATCAGGCATCAAACATATACACAAAAAATATCACCATTTTACGATAAAATTTCGATAAATGAGGGTAAATGCGTCCATAAAATAGCTCTTTGAATCATTCAAATAGTAGTAAGTAACATAAAAAATAAAACTAACAGCAAATTTACTCAAGAATCTGAGAAATAACGGTAAATAGGATGATATTAATACATAACTGGAAGACAATTATGAGATCTCAACGTTTCTAAACGATTTCTTCTTTCTTTCCGCCGCAGTAAGCGGGTGTTCATACCCGGCGTTATTTCCATGCGGTAGCGGTTCCTGCCATTAAAGATTTCTCGCGTAATAAAAGCTAAGCTAAACTAAACTACAATCAAATACTCATACAATATCTTACAAAATGTTTGCATTTCATTAAATTTGCGATAAGTCCAGGGCATTTAAGTTTGTAAGTCGTATTTTCAAAATAAAAAAAAAAAAAAAAAAAATTGCCAATTCTTAAATTGAATATGAAGCTTCTGTTTATTTTTATCAAAAATTAGCCTGAATTGTTATAATGTACCATTTGCCTTTTTATGCATAGGAATTTAAACTAATTAAAATATAGGGCGTCAGAAATTAAAAGAGACGCTGCGAATTCAAAAGATATAAAATATGTTTCATATGTATTTAATCCTAACAAAATATATCACCTTTGAATCCATATGAAAATTTCGTAATTTAATGCTCGTTATATAAATGTTCTATATTCATTTATAACATTGAAGGAAATATTTCACATTATAAAAATAAAAAATCAGTGATCGAAAAATAAATTGTATTATGAAAATATTTTAGTGAAACGAAATGAAATGGTGAAACAAATTTTAAAATACTTTTTATCACCTAAATTGGGTCAAATTTATTGTGTGTGATAGTTTATTAACTTGTCGAACTGAGAAATAATACAAGAGATTTTGACGAGGGGCCTTGTGATTTTGATCCTCAGTCAGTTAACGAGGAGGCACCTCTTTTCCAAACTCCCTTACCACAGCAATGGTAGGGCTTAGGACCTTGACCAGAATTAGCGTGCATCCTCCCTGCTACCATACGGTGTTCCGTGGTATCAGGGTCCGGAAACTACGCTAACCGCTAGCACGCAACCATGCTCACTATACTACGACGTCCACGTCAGTTTTATTGAAAGAGCTATTAGTGTAGGAATATCAGATTTCTTACTTGAGTAGTAAGAAGTCACACTTGAAAATTAAAAAAAAAAAAAAAAAGAATTAAATAAAGGAAAATAGAATGAATGAAAATAGTTGATACTCAAGTTTGAATATCTTTTAGACACATTTACGAAACCTTTCAAAGTGAGATATCTTGAAAGAACATTATTTTATTTAACCTTTTTTAAGATCAAAGTCAATTCATGTTTTTAAAGAATTTCATTATTTTCGTGATTACTTGATGCATAAGTACTGTAATGAATTCATTCATAATTTAATAACACAGGTAAATAACGAGTTTTTTTAACATGGGTTTTCTTTCACACATTACGTATAGCAAAACTTTAAAATATTAAGATATTCTTAAAGTTTATAATAGCATAATTTTGCGTAACATAATTTTTTAAGATATTTTTTCAAAAAAATAAAAATTAATTTTTAGTTAATTTTTCAACAAAAAAACAAAAGAGAGTTTACGTAATAACCCATTCACCTTGGCGATGGATTTGGCGACATGGCGAGAAACTTTAAATCTTTAAATAATTAGTTTCAATCCATTTAAGTTCAGTAACTTTTATAAAAAGATCGTATAGTCATCTGAAAACATCGTGTAGAGAAATTTTCAGCTTAATTGAGGGCTTTAAAATGTGAGAAAAAAGCTTTTAAAGTTTTGACCCAGATATACAATGTAAGAAAAGAAAATCCATAAAAAAGAAGAGTGCACAAAACGTTTCACGAGATGTTGCTATTAAATAACGAGACAGAGCTGCTACAGTGTGCATGCGCCAAACGTCAGCTACCGATAGCTGTGAAGCCTTTTCTTTTGAACGCAGTACCTCTTACTTCCGTAAACAAATCCGTATAGCCGTAGCATTCGTTCGTAACATGGTTAATTTTGTGTTTGTGATAAGTGAGCAAATAGTTGTGAAATTTCACACGAAACTTGGAAAACCCGCAACTCATAATTTAATGAAATACGTGTATGGTAATGAATGTTTATCACTTGAACGTGTGTTTGGGTAGTTAAAGCGTTTCAAGAGGGTCGAGAAGACATTGAAGATGATTCACGCCCCGGTCACCCTCGCACGTCAAAACGGATGACAATTTCGAAAAAAATCGATAATCTGGTTCGATCTGACCATCGGTTAATTATTCGTGAGATTGCTGAGATAGTAGGAGTTGCCAAAGAATCCTCACGGCAAACCTTTCCCACCAAGACCATGCGCCGGCTCATTCCCCATTGTCTGTTCAAACGCTTCTATCCAAGTACAGCATCCCAGCATTAGAACCTCCAAATCTTGCGTTATGAGACTTCTATCTATTTTCTTAGGTGAAATCTGCATTAAAAGGAACAAAATTTGAGTCCGTAGAATCCGTGAAATAAGAAACGATACGCATCCTGAAGGGGCTGACAGAAGACCTCCAGCAGTTTCGAACAATGGAAGATTCGCATGTAGTGTTGTAGGGACAGAGGAGGGTGTATATTGGAGGTGTATATGATATCAAATAAAATATTTTACATTGTCAGTTTTGTTATTTATAGCCACACCACACTTTATGACCAGTTTTAAAAGAATAGCAATCTTTGCATGTTTTATAATTCTATTTTTGTGTGACGGAAAGAGCAGTCTAGATTGTGGCCAATGGTCTTGGGTTCGAGTTTTGATTTCATCAAAGATCTTCGAGAGGAATCATGAAAGAGCGGTAAATCAAGATTGTTTGAAATATTTTATTTATGGTAATTGATTGATCGTTTGGCTTAATGGGATATAAAGTAACATATGTTATGATTCTCTATGATAGTTCGATTTATTATGTTAACTGCTTCGTTTCCATTTGACTGGTTCTTTTATCGGCTCACATTCTCGAAGGATCATATAATGCTACCATACAGTTTACACTGAAACACATTTATGCAGTGATATACAGTTACACTTGTACATTTTCACTAAACACATTAACTTAAACACGGTAAAAGTAAATTCACAATAAGAAGTAAATTCCCAATAACAAGTAAATTCATGTTTTTTTTTGTTAACAATTTGGAACTCTATCGTCAGTAGTACAATAATCTATGTATTGTATATAGTATTGCAGTTGTATATTTAATTTACAACCACAGGTTGTTGACACTGGTGTTGATTAGATAATTCTAATTGGCTCATCTGATGATCTGCAGACGTAAGCTTAATGCCATAAACATAAGCTTATACCGTATTTATTGTCTTCCTAGTATATAATTAAGTCAAAGAGATCTATTGTCTTGTGGTTATCGTTTATCCGAGGGAAAAAATACTACATTTAAAAAGAAATAGAAGCAGTCGAGTTATATTTGGAGAATCATTAATCCATGCAATTAAATCCTTTTATCGATGCAATGAGTCCATTAGAAGAAGTTTCTGAATACATGATGAAATTGCTATATTTTGGAAAACGTTAATCCATGAAGAAGCTATTAAGTTCGGAAAGTTTTTAGTTTCATGATATCTGTAATGATCTAATACCCGCAACTGTCAACGGCTGGACTATGATCAGAATTGTAGAACCCTGAAGAAACAATAAAAGAGGGTGATCAGTTTGATGCGAAGAAGAACGATACAGAGAAGAAGTGATGGAACGGAGAAGTTTTGAGCAAGAAGGAGATGTGTAAACGTATACGTACCGTGTCCCTAGGAAACGTGTGGCGATGATGAAATAACTAGGACTGCATCATAAAGTATTTCTTGGTTCATTCATAAGTACACTAGTGACGAAAGCAGTCTACTATATTAAAATTGACGTTAAACGAACCTGGTACTTAGCATTGAGTACCTTACAATGCCTCTAATATTTCTTAAGAGAAATGTTTGTCTATAATACAAAACTGCAATCCTTCAGAAATTTCTTATCAATGAAGTGATATACCATTGAAGCTTTTGCAGTCCAGGACTTCGTTTATGTAATCCTAAGATAGATTATATTCAAATTAAGATCTTATAAAATAAAAGCCATTGCGGAGAGCGCACATGTTTTAAGACAGTTGTGCTACATTTCCTTAATAACAACTTTATTTTCATGAACAGTAAAAGATTTCCTATAATAATGTTTAAAAATGATCAAAATTCAATAAGAATGATAAATAACTTAAAAATGATGAAAAAATGTAAAACCTATTTAAAACATATAGAGCTTCATAAAAAATAATACTGAGTCTTAAAGGTCTCTTTTCAAAAGAAAAAAAAAATCTTAAAAAATTATTTAAGAATATGACGGGAGATATGTTTAAATTATGGGATATAGAGCAGAAAAGGTAATCATCCCCAAGAGTATAACATGGACAACAAAGTAGCAAAGGTATAACAGACAACAGATGAATACTATTTAAGCAGAATTTCCAAAAATATATATTTTATTCCATCAATTTTAAGGTATTTTAGAGTGAAACTCTTCATACACGAATGGGTTTTATCTTTCTCCGGATTTATTTCTTATTTTTATTTAATCTAAAATTGTAAGTGAGTTAAGTCATATATCAATTTTTTGTTATTAATTCACTAATAAATCAAATGTTTTGTTTTATCTGATTCCGGTACTCTGTAATGTCGCATCAAAATTTTACCGAATTCTTTTTCGAGTTTATGAAGTTCATAATTGTAGTTCATATTATGCAGTCGAGTTCATAATAAGCAGTAAATAAAGAATAAATAAGTCATTTATTCTTTATTGACTGCACCTGATTTAAAGATTTAAGAACTAATTTATTTGATGGATATGGAGAAAGAGATGCATAAGCTCAGGTGTAGACAGCATCATATGACGTGATTTAGAACTATAAGGCGTATTGTTTAGCAGATCTTTATGGAAATAGAATATTCAACAGAAAATACCAGAAGCGGCTAGGTGGCTCCAGTACCCGAGTTATTATAGTAATGATGTTGCGGTCTACGAAATTTCAACTGAGCCTAATACTCTAAGACGTGATTTCTCCACAGACTAGATCTGCAAAGGAGCAAATTGATCTTATATGTTCCAGAGTTTCCATTGGGTATGGCTTGGATGTAGAGAGTAGGAGATAGCTTAATATAGTCTTTATCTTCCAACCATTGTTAAGAATTTCTAGATGTTTTGGTACGATTAGAAGACCTCGTGATAGATAGAAATTGTTATCCATTTGAACTGTAGCAATAAACAACCGGAATGTTCTGGATAAAATTAAACATTAAAATTGAGGCGTAAGCCAAAAAAAAAAAATATTGCACACCCATACGATTGTGAATGAACGACGTCATGACACATATATACCCGTTTATTATACATTTTATGCATAAAATTTTAAAACATTCAAACAATATGCAGTTTTTTAAATAATATGCAGAATACTTACATTTTAAGGATCGCTTAACACTATAGTATGGAATGTAAGATACGAGACATTTTTTATCTTAAAAAATGAATTGACTCACACATTTATAAGTAATTCTATAAAATAGACTGATTTCTGATGGATAATACAGTCCAAAAATGGATGTAATTTTAGAGAGTTTTTTAATCACAAAAAGTATTCGAATAAGTGCTATGTTCTTTGAAACAACATAAAAATTGCTTTAATTTGAGTATCATATTAGGGCTGTTGTAATTTTATAAAATAATATAGAGGAAGCTGGGGTGCCTAAGGAGTTGTGACGCAGTCAGAAAAAAAGCTCAATATGTTTGTTCCTAGTTATTAAAATGTAAAAATTGGTTTGTCATATCATAAATTAACTCCTGGGGAAAAATCAGATGATATCACAAAAAAGGACCCGGAACCACCTGTAGTTATGTATATTTTGTTTGTTTCGTAAAATGGGTTGATTTTCCAGCACTTTTAATTGTGTTCAGATCCTTACTTCACTGAGTATTATGTTTTTACAATTTATTAAAACAGGTTGTATTTAACAAAGGGACTTTTATTTAATTTTTGATAGTAGAAAGCAAAAAAAGGAAATTCTTGACAGGAGCCACTTCAGACGGCCATGAGTCGGACCATCAATTTTCAAAAAAAAAGTGTGTATTTTTTAATCTAATTGTATGTTTGTTGTTGAAATCTTAAGTATTTGACATATTATATAACAAATATGTTAAATAGCGATGTGTGTAAGCGAAAAAATTTGATATATACAGTCATTTGACAGATATAATTGTGTTCACTTAAATCTCGCAAAACACTTGGAATTTCTCGGTCTCGTGGGAACTTTGAAATAAAAAAAAAGTTCATTAAAACACTAATGTATAAAAATGCAACGGTATGTAAAAATTTCAAGTTAATCTAATGACTTTTTTATGAACTTTCAGGATTCAAACATACAAAAGTTGAATTATATATATATATATATATATATATATATATATATATTTTGAATCATTTAGTTAAAATTATCTCAATTTCCTTATTATTATTATTAACTAATTTTAAATAAATATTTAAAATTTCATACTCAATAATATGGTCCTTAAATTACAATAATTTTATATACACTGGAGAAACATATAAATATGTTTTAATATCTTTATTACTATATTGGAAGATTTATAATTCGATAAATGTATCTGAATACATTAAAATTATTAAATTCATTATAATTGAATTCATAATGAAACAAATAAGAATTAGACAAACAATCAATTGTACGCCTACCTAGGGGTATATCTTTAATTTGTTTATACACATTATTAAAGATACATAATTTTGTAAAACTAATTTAATTACTTCTAAGAAAATATTTTTTCGTATGAAACAGCCTTATTAATATTTAATTTCTTATAAATCGACCTCAGTGTTCTATTTCATTTTTAAATAATGAGAGAATATTAAAAGACCCATTTAAACTAAATAATTTCAAACAACTAATTAGATAGATCCATACACCTGTCGACAGACTTCGACATCACGTTTCAGTTGTTCCGGTACATAAAAACAAATGCAGACAAATTCTTTTTAAGCCATCGTAGAACAACTCTCAGTTGCTCTACGAGATTCTTTTCCAAAGTCCCGTTTGCTATCCTACTAATTTACTTTGTAATTATTCGTTGTAATTAATTTTTAACAGCCTTTCAAATTATGCAAATTTATAATTATTCAACCAGATCGTTTATTTAACAACAAGCGCTTAGTTTTATTCTAATAGACCATCCACGCATATAATTTCAGTTGAATGCTACTCAAATAATCTATTCTTGTTTACGGCACATACCCATTTAACTTCAGTTCAGACGGGAAAAATCCGTAGTTTCTCATTAATATATCTTACAGTCTAGCAGGAAGTAATCAAATCAACATCACTAATTCCCCCGTTTTCTAAGACCCTCATTGTTTTTTACACTATGATAAGGGGAAAACTCCAACCCTTTATTTGTAGAGAGATAACATTCCTGCAGGAAGTAAAGAATTCACGGGTTCATAGAGCTCTAATCTTATCAGAGGGAGTGAGGAGTCTTTGAATACTTACCAGTACTGTGATGGGGAGGGGGGGGGATGAAACTCTCCTCGACTTTTGTTCGACAATTATATGCTTCTTGAGTACCTGCATTTTGCTCAGTTTTAAAATTAATTTTAAGTGTCACGAGGTATAAAAATGAAATAAGCACATTACATTATGCTTCCAGGCGTTACATTTAATCATTTTGAAATCAAGAAGTAGGAGTAATTAAAAAGTGACTAGTTTTATGAGAAAAAAGAAGGATTTGCTCGCCCTTGAATTAAAATTCGAGGACTTCTATAATGAAATGTGTAGAACGTAATTTCTTAGGAGTAAAACATAAAATATATAGGCCTCAGAACTGGAAAGATGCAAGAGGGAAGATGAGAAATGTGGACGTGCGGTTGAGCTGAAACAATAAGTGTGGTGTGTAAAGGAAAAGAATGCTCTCTTGGTCTGATTAATGTTTAGATGTAGAAAGTATTTATAGATTTTTTTTCCTTTTAGAATAAAACTCTACTCCAACTGCTGCATATTCAGGGAATTTTTGGAAAATGGATTTTATTAATTCAAAGATTTGTTTATTTTTTTAAGACAAAATATTGCTGAATTCTCTATGATCGGATTTAAAGGAAGAATGGATAAAAGGATAATTGTTTTGGGTGGAATTATTTTCAAGTTGACTATACTTTTGTTTGTGCGCATTTCCCCATTGCATTGGTTGCTGGTAAGAAAGATTGTATTAAATTTTCACACTTTTTTCGGCACTTTGAGAAAACTTTAAGTGGCCCTTCAGAATTAGATCTATTGGCTGGACTACAGCTTGATTCTAGGTCACCTCCAGAAGGGAGACGTGATGTTTCACCACATACAGGGTGTTTCCAAACTCATGGGCAAACATTTAAGGGATGATAGAAAACATCAAACAAACAATTTACACCTTGCAATACACTGACGAAGAGCAAGTGGTGAACATCTAGATGGCGCTGTAATCGAAAACATTAAGCTCGAGTTTTCTTACACATCGTCATTTCTACTGTGGTTTTCAGGGGGCATGGCGACGTACAGTAACCAGGAAAAGACATAGAGAAAATTAAAAAGCTTTTCTTAATTTAAAAATTTACTTACCATCTCAAAGTAATTTAGATATTAAAAACTGAATTGAAAAAAAATATCAGTTGAATTTGGGGATTACAAAAAATATTGCATACAACGCAATATTAAATAACAGAGCATTATGAAATTGTATTGTTTTTAACTTTTGAATTAATTATGTACTGTGTAATTTTTTAAGAAAATTATCAAAAATAAGGAAGAATAAATAAAAATATTATGAGCGAAACCTCTTTATAAATCGCAATTCAATCTTACCTACAATAATTACTATAGTAATAAACAGTTACCCACATTGATGAAATTTAAAATCATAATTGAAAAAAAATACAGAACATTTTTTTTTTTTTTTGAGAATAATGCAAGAAACAAATTATTATGATTTTAATTAAGTGCTTAACAATAACTAAATCAATTGAATCAGTCAAAAAATCTAGATTTTTCAAAGAAGAATTTCATTTACTTAAAATAAGATAGTTTTTTTCCATAAATTGTTAAATAATCATTGCTGTAAAATTTTTACCTTACTTGTTTGGAAAATCACAGATAAAGCAGAATTACGTTTTCTAACAAATTACATTTAGAACAAATATGAAAAACATAAAATTTATTTTATAAACGAATAATGGTACTAGAAATTAATATTATGCAGTATACCGGGCCATTCATGAAAATATTATGACAAAAATATCCATTTAATGAAAGAATTGGCAATTACATTTTTTAAATCAATATTGATATCTTATTAATACAAAGAAATATCTGAAATGTGAACCAAATCTAAAAATAAAAAAGACATGTAACATAACTCTTGAAAAAATATATTTGTGAGATTGAAATTCTTCTGAAAGAGCCACCAATATTGTTAATATAATGAAATAAGGAGGGAAAGGATTAGAGAGAAACACTTTTTTCTTCAGAATACTTTATTTTTTGTAATAAAAAATGTTTGTCATCAACTGAAATTTCTTAGATTCCTTAAGCTAAATCCAATTTATCGTAAAAGGAACGAATCCAGCTATCGTCATCATGTATATATGTATGTATATGTATATATGTCTATATATATATATATATATATATATATATATATATAATATGTATATATATATAAGCGAAATACCACTGACTGATTCATCACGAGATCTCTAAGACTATAAAACCGATTGACTTGAAATTTAGCACAGTTACACATTTTGCGATGTAGACGCTCACTAAGAACGGATTTTACGGAAGTCTTATCCAAAATATAATTTTCCTCCGTTAATCTACTCTTATCCATCGGTTATGTTATTTCTGGCGACTTTATTGACAAAAATGATATGACTGACGCCAAACGGAATATATTTTTTTATATGTATATTGTGTATTGTCACCAATTAAATTCACTTGGTGAGATTTGCGCATGCGAAATGGAAAAACGCCAAATAATTTTATATTGAAGTGCTGATGGAGGATTTACAAGATTTTGATGAAGGGGCTCTTTATGTGAAATTTCGTGCATGTCGGAAATAGGAAACGTACATATTTAGAGGTAGAAATAAATCAGTTTGGAATCTCACGGTTGGTGAAAGTGTAGTTTAGTTCCAAAACTGAGTGGGATTTTGAAAAATACTAAAATGGCGACTTCTTACGGAGTAGAGCACATGCAAGACAATCTTCGTTTACTGGAGCACCTCGCTACATGCATGAACGAGCTCAAGAGGCTATGACATACGTAAGATATTTTGGCCTTCCCGACTTGCACGACTTTTTTTTTAAAGGATTGCAGACACTTGAAATCCTAAATGGTCAGAAATCATAGATGTCTTGAGGCAAGGACAAAAATCTTATGATATACACAATGCCATTGCGAGGGTATTTAATTTGAAAGCTAAGCACATGATGAATCTTTTGAAAAAAGGTTGCATCTTTGGAAATACTATGGATAACGTGTATATGGTGGAATGAATTTTATCCATATTATGTGTATATGGAATGACTTTATACTAAAATTCTTTATTTTTCTCATATATTTGAATGTTGTGGATAACCATTATTCCAGACAATCAGAATTTCTTAAAATTTTAAATTTAGATTACCATTAACGTTTTAAAACTTGAATATTTTCTTGATATTTTACTTATAGGTTCCAAAATATTTTATTATCGTCTGTCCAGAGAAGTGGGTGGGTATCAGCTAGTATTTCTATAAAATAAAATTATGAATCTATGTATTTTTAAAGTAAAATTAAGAGGAAAGTATTGCTATGATTTCCCTAAAAAATTATTTTCTTTTTTTTTAAATCAAAGAATGTAAAATATATTCATGGTATTTTTAATTTATTCCGATATGGACAGGAGTTTAAATACAGAACCAGCTAATTACAAAAAACTTTTTTTTAGCTTTGAAGATAATTACAAATAATTGCACTTGTAAAGCTTGCACTTTCCAATGATATATAAGTTTTTTTCCCCTAATAATATTTAATTTCTAGTTTTCAATTTACAACTTTTGCAATTAACAAAAGCATACCTCTGGGTCTTATAGACTTTATGCATTTACTGTCTAAACTATCATATCATAAAGTCAAAGCAAAGTGAAAGGAGAAATAATCTTAAGAAAATATAAGTATTTAAAAAAGAAAGTCTTGGTTAAGATGTTCTTCTAAAAATCTGCGAAATGAAAATTATTAATGTTGTTTTCAAGGAAATTTTGTTATTTTTGCTCTCATTTATACTTATATTCTTACTATTCAGGAAATAAACTAAGTCCCCTTTTTTGGTATGTTCAAGTAAATTAAAGTAAGAAAAATTCTTTTAATATTTCTTACGAAACCTACACTTAAAATTATTCAAATATTATGACTCAAGTAATTAACATTACATAAAACAATGTAATATTCTGCAAATAAAATAGATGCCACTTTCGATATTAAAATTCCTCAAAACGTGCAATCGTAAATATTTCACTGTTAGGTTAATAATACTTATTTCTTTACACCACGTCATAAGGTGCGTAAATAATTTGTAATACGCGGAAACATTTAGAGTGATTGAAGGTCTTATTAAATCTTTCTATAGAGTAACTTTGATGGGAAATATTACATATGTAAATAATAAGTCAGAGTACCTTTACAAAAATGGTGTTGATCACGTCACTAAGTTATGTATGTATATATAATATAATATAATATAATATAATATAATATAATATAATATAACATAATACAAATGTTTTTATTGCTAAGTTAAATAAAATTTGTAATGCATTTTTTTAAAATTTTTCTGTTTCTCTCTAATTAATTATGACTTAGCTTCATAAATTTCAAGATTATGGTTGGATTTTCTTTCATTTTTAAATTTCTTATTTTGTTAGTTATATCGTTTAGTATTTCTTCTATTGAAGTTTTGATCTTGTAAGTTATTTTCTGTTGTTATTAAGAATTTGTTTGTTTTTTAATCATAATTTTTAATATTCAAGATTTCATTTAAGTTTTGAACATGGTTTGTACTTTGACTGTTTTATTCTAGTTTTCAGTTATAGAACTTTAGCAACAACTAGAAATAGTTGTTCTAACATCGGCTTTGTGTTGTCAGGTTCTATGCTTTTTAATGTAGTTATGTAATAAACACACTTTCTAAATGAGTGTTCAGTGTTATGTTTTGTACACAATGTTTGTAATTTTTAAACAAGTATAAATTACATTTGCGAAGACAAGAATATTTTTGATGGTTTTTATGGGTGATTTTAATAACATTTTGGTTTCATAGGAGTTTCAGCTTATTTTTGAGGATTTCTTCCTGTTTTCTTTTCCTATATTGATTTTTAATATTTTTAAGTTTACTTTTAGATTTTTTTCAATTGTATTTTTGGTTTTCTAAACATGTTTAATTAAATATATAATTTGTTCTTGGGGATATTTTGGCTAATAATTCTAGAATAACAGCCTAACAATCTAAAACTTTTAAGTATTTAAATATATTATTTTTCAGTTTTTTGCTTTTTCATCCAACATTTATTTTTAAATTTTTAATTATTACACTTTTTAATATTTCTGGATTTTGCCTATTTATTTTACATTTCATTTAATTTATAATTCTTTACTTATAATTAAATAATATTAATATATTACCATTCCATTTTCAGTTCGAAATTTCATCTCGCTGTTTTTTATTTGGTTTGAGTATTATTTCTTAATAGTTAAATAGTGATTTTTACATTTTTTTAAATGTTCATCTTAGAAGTAATTTCTTACTTTACTTGTGAATTTTTAAAAAAGTCAGTTATTCAATTTAATATCAATTTTAAATTATATATAGATAGGCAAATAGATAGAAATACAAGAACATATCAAGAAATACAAAAAATTTACACTCACACTAAACAAAAGTAAGTAAATGCAAATTAAAAAAAATGTTTCGTTCTTTTAGGTGTGTAAATGATTTTAGTGTCAGAACCAATTATGGAAGCAAACATGTGATTTTTTCTGAGACACTAAAAGGTTCTCTCAAAGCTGTTCCACCACTATCGACTGAAAAACTGTGCTTAGATAACCGATAATAACATAAACAATCGTCTGTTAGATCTGCCTCCAACAAAACAGGTTTTCTCTCTAGTTTTCTGTACAACTGAACGCCTTTACAAATCTTTTTTTCTCGATTTCAAAACTTATGTCGATACCATCAGAGATCTTTCTTGTTTTTTTCAGGGCGAGATACACTCCTATTTCTTGATCTACGAAGAGGACAAAGCATTTTTCTAATCATTTCTTAGAATTCGGAAATTTCTGTTAGGAGAGCATTCAGATCCGTTTTTTTTTTGCTTTCAAAATTGGCAATGGTCAGATTATCTCTGGATACTTCATGAATCTTATCCACGATTTGAGCCAATTCGTAAAATAAGACAAATTGTTTGCGATTGCGTAATATAAGGCAAAATAACACAAACTGATAAAGAAGAAATCAAATTAAATGTAACAAAAGACAAGGTTTAGAATGCACACTAAATTTGTTCAGAGTAAAAGTAGAAAACCAAAAAGTAAATTAACCAGGTAAATTAACCAGTTAAAAAAATATTACCAAAATTTACATGTGAAGCCTTACAAAATAAAAATCTTAAATTGGAAGTATAATAATGCCCTCTATTGGAATGAAAGATTACTAATGCCAGAAACAGTAACTAATTTGAAACAAAATTTAATGCAAAAAGGTGAAAAAATATAAGAAAAAAATTATATATATATATGTGTGTGTGTATATATATATATATATATATGTGTGTGTGTGTATATATATATATGTGTGTGTGTTTGTGTATATATATATATATATATGTGTATATATATATATATATATATATAAACTGAATATTAAATTACTCTTTACAAAATTCAAAGGAAATTCTGCTTTCGGACAATTTTTAAACTCATCCAAATTTATGTTAGTATTCTTTATATCAGTCAAAAGTCTAATATTACATAAATTATGGTAATAAATTGTGCCATTAAAATATTTAGTTTTAGTGAACTCACCTATAAAGGTATTTTATTGATCACAAAGAAAAAAAGAGGAAAAAAAGTAATGGCATCATAGTCACAAATCCAAAATCCGGAAATGTTATCAGAGCAATACACTATAAACTAAAGATATGTACTATAATTGCGATATTCAGGTATTCCAAATATAAACTCGAGCTCAAGAAAAGCGCCATTTAAATTAAAACCATTGCTAAATATTCGTTTGACACAACTAATAAAATAAAATTTATGAGAAAAAAAATGTATTACTTTTTTACGTACAAAAGCACAAATGTACCAGTATAATATCTAACAACTAAACCTAAGGAAACTCATTCGAAGAAAATTCCAAAGCAAATGAATTGTTATTTTTAATTATTGTAAATATACCGAGTCGGATTATATAAGTTTAACCTGTTGCCATACACTAAAATTATTTTAGAGTTATCCATAAATGAAAAATGTAGACAAATATGTAAAGTTATGTAGCGCATTAGAAACACACACACGTGCATATATATATATAGCAAGTAATTATTTGAATCCACAATTATAGATCTACCACAATTAGAACATTTTTTTCTAAATCTAGCTCCTCGATAAAGGAATTTATTATAGAATATAGAATATATAGAGAAATACAGAATTCTCTGATCTGATTACCAACTGCCAATTTATAATTTTAATTTGTATTTTAAGCTCTTAGAATTTTGCTAAGAAGAATGACAAATTGCATTCGAGTAAGGAAGAAATCATTCATTTAATAATGCAGAATAGTAACTTACTAAGCAGTTACATAATTTCATTCTTACCGAAAAGGAAACAGTAGAAAAACTCTATGCCACAAGTGATAGTGGAGTCAAAGCCCTTCTCAAGAATATTGTTCACATATGTGGAAATAACTTGAATTATATATAGAAATCATCATCACAACAGGTTCAAAGGATCATACTCTTAATAGAGAGAGCATTATTATTATTATTTTTTTTTTGTTGTCGTTTAATTCTGTTTGCATGAACAACAATTTCAAATATGATCAACATTCTTAAGAAGCATGGTTGATTCATTTTTCTTATACCAGAAATCTAATCTATTGTTTTTTATAGCACTTTTGAATTTAATTTAGTTTTTTTGTTGTTTTGCACACGTGTCGTTTTCCACAACCGAGGGATTTTCCAGAGATGTAAAAGGGACACATGGTGTCTGATTCATAAAATTAGGATTTAAGTTATGTCGAGTGGCGTCGAGAAAAAAGCAAGATCATCTACGTACGTCGCTAATAAATACATAGAAATTTTAAGAATCTTATTTACATAAAAGCCGAATGAAAACATCACGGAGAAGAAAAAGATCATTGAAAAGCGGAAGTTATGTTTTCCACTCGCATTCATGAATTACTATAAATGAGGCGCAAAAAGAATATTTTAATTACTTTCCTCGATAAAATTCAAGTTGCACATATCTGGTAATCAAATAATCATACCATATTTTGTCCAAGACCAAAGACAAGGATCAGTGAATTGGTATCTGCAAAAAATCAGATGTTTCAAGCATTGAGAGATTTGTCCATACTTTATTCAATTTTACTAATCTTTCCTGCTTTGTATTATTTATTTTATGTTGTCTAAAATGCACATTCGGGTAGTTTAATACCACGAATTCGTGCACTTTTCTCAAATTAATAAGTTGTGAGACAGGAAACAATGAAAAAACTGCGGAAGGAAAGAAAACTGAATTTTTATACGGATGTAATTGAGCAATGAAAAATTAAAAGACAAATAATATTAAAAATATATGAAACTGCTTTTAGAAAAAGAGAAATTTAACCATTCAAGTTATATAAACAGAAATGTTGAAAAATTAATATCCTTATTTATTTTCAAAACTGATAAATTCTGTCTAGTGATACACAAAAGGAAACTATATAATAGAACAAAAAATATTCAAATAAATAAACAAAATATTTCAATATATTCTATTAATATTTAAAATAAGAAATTTTCAATAAAATACTTACGCAATTGTTTCTGCCAAAATCCATAACCGCAAGTTTTGAAGAAGAAACAATAAAAAAACGTCTAATGATGTTAACATTTTAACGAATTTAAGTCTAAGATTAGCTGAAGGAGATATCTCAACGACATCAGTTTCAAAATTGGGGATTTATGTAAAGATAATAATCTTATTCTTAAACGAAAATATTTTCCTAATTACAAAAAGTTTTAAAAGTTTATCGCATATACAATGTAATAAATCATTATTTTTTTGAAATATTAACAAAATAAGTACTTCCGTTACTCCTCATGTGATAAACTTTTTTAACACCGAATACAAAAATAAGACACATTCTGATATTCTCCTTGAAAGGAGCCATCAAAATGAACTTTTGACCGAGTTTTATCTTTTAAACAAAAAAGGTTTCCAGGAAGGCCTGTCAGAGAGAAAGAGCAAAGATTTTACGTAATGTTACAGTTCAATAAAAAAAGTTTCGATAGCTAAAGATAAATCTAATTTAACTTAGTACATTTATATCAGAATTTTTATCAGTTCTCTTTGAAAAGGGTTTTCTGTTTTATTATCTAAGAACTAAAGTTTGAAAATTTAATATTGCTCTCAACTTTTCTTGTCATCTGAAGTTTTTAACGTACTTAAGAAAGTAAACTAGAGATGGGTGGCTTTGTGCGTACGTACGTTTTTACGTACGCACTTGTGTATGTGTATTATGAAATGTGTATGCATGTATGATAACAATAACAATATATCAATAATATGTAATAATATGTATAATAATATATTGTAATAACTTGTATAATAATATTAATAATAACTATATATATATATAAATAATAATAGCCAATAATAATATCTTTCTCTAATATGTCAAGATAATAATAGCGTAATAATATGTAATAATAATAATATGTAACTAATAATAATAATAATAATATTAATATGTAATAATAGCTAATATGTATGTATGTGTAATAATAATAATATCCAACTGTATATGTATGTTATCACGTTAAGGAGATCCTTTATAGATCATGTTTTCTGAGTTATATTGGCTATTAACCAGTTTGGTTTTGGTTCTTTAAGGTGTACCTAATTTATTATTAGCTTAAATTCATTCATTTTACACTTCTTAATATACTTTACATTATATATATGCATGTGTATGTGTATAAGTTATATCTGTAAATAAGTAATGCTATATGTACTGTGAAATTAAAAATTGATTTTTAAAGTGATTGTGAAGTAGTCCCATATTTACACAAGTACCTCAAAACATTTGAACATGCGTAGTAGTTGAAAATGAAACTGGAAGTTGTGATATTTAAGACCGGAAGTTCAAGATTTATCCTTTTTTTAAGGTAGTATTGCTCTAAAATAATGTTTTAAAACCTTAATTTTAATTTTCTGCTTACTAAGTCACAGTTTATTTATAATTATCTCGAGCCATTTTGTGGTAGATTATTGGCAACAGTGTTTTCGACTATCGCTAATGTTTGTTTACATTTTTGGTTCGTGTTATTTAGCTTATTGTTAGTTTTTTTTCCCTATATTTTGCATTACCTTCAGTTCTTTCTTTGTTTGAAATTAAATTTAAATCCGTAGCTTAGAATAAAATGGTAAATCTTTGTAGTCCTTCCTTTTCATCGTTTGCTGGAACAATGAGGTCGTATAAAATGGTTCATCCATTACCCGAGATCCAAGACATGTCGATAACAGCATTAAATGGACAACGCTGCACTTTTAAAACAAAACTGAATAAAATTAGAACTTTCGTTAGTGAGTTCCAGAAATCTGAAGATTCCATAAGGGATAAAATTGAACTGACCTATAAGTTGACTTCAATAAATTACCTTTTAAAGGTCTTGAAAACTTAAAAAATTCGTTTTCTGCCCTAACTGTTTATGCGGATATAACTATTGATTGAGAAAAAGAAGCACAAGAAATGAACGTACGCCTTCTTGTAATTCTATCTAAATTTCAAGATGAAGCACAAACTGTTAATATTTTATCAAAGGGCAATATTAAATTATCGGATTTACCTTTGCCAAATTTTAGCTGTAAGTTCCAGGAATTTGAGTTGTTTAAAGGTCAATTTATGAATATAGTTGGCAATGGTACTTTACAAAACCTTTGGGGGGATATAAAAATTACTCCACACTTTAAACATGTTAATCTCGTTCCTTTTAAAATATATTATTTGAGTGAATACGAGGAGTTGCTGACTTACAGTAGAGCACCTCTGGCGACTTCACTGGATATTGTACTGTATTGAAGACTATTAATAAATAGGACTTGTTTTCAGGACATCACATTTATTTGCGCACATCTTTTCAAACATAAATCCAAGACACGATTTTACACAAGCACCACCTTTTCAACGTTCGTCTTAATCTCTTGGAACCAAACTCAATACTAAATTTCATATCCGTTGCCAGTTAATTATCTAAAATCAAAACTATGATATGGTGTTGCCAAAAAAATATCTTAATAAAGAATATTGAAAAAGGTATTACTTTAAATTTAAATCGTCTGCTTTTAAAAGTATAATAGGTAATGTCTTAAATAAAATATCACATTAGATTAAATCGTCTGCCTTTAAAAGTCGAACAGATAAATCTTAAGAAAAGTATCACATTAAATTAAATCGTCTGCCTTTATAAGTTAGACAGATAAAATCTGAAAAAGGTATCACAATCGTTTGTTTTTAAAAATTGAATATGTCACAATATGAAGAACACAATTCTTTTCTTGCCAGTATTGATTCCTTCTATAATGATAATTCTCTTTAGAACGATATATTATTTTGAGCTCCGAAATATCGTTATCGAGAGATTTAACTGTATTTGCTATAAATTTTAATGAATAAATGAGAATTATTTTAATTAACTCATAGTTTAATCAAAAATCTTACGATTTTTAATATAAATCTCATCAGAATATAATTATTGTTCTAAATTCAATAATCCTAAGAACATTTCGTTATAAATATTCATTTCAATTTCTTAAAACCATATTTCTAAATACAAATCAGAAAGAGTCAATGCATTCATATACTTTTAATACACTTGAGAAATTTTTTTTTATTTACAATCTCACAAACAATAGTGTTTAATCGGAACAAATTTTAACAATGGGAACTCTGTAACGAAACATTCAACAATAAACATATTACTTAAAAGTATTTCACAAAAACATACAAAAATAACCATAACAATAACAGTATTTTTTCTCTTGCTAATTGCTCTTTCAAGATAACTTATCTTTTCGACAGTATGTTATTCTTTATTATCTTCTGGTCAGAAAAATGGCCATCTGTAAGTATTTAAAGCTTATTATAAATGGTGAAACATATTAAACTGCAATTACAATAATGTATTCACTATCACTGGTTTGTTTCAATTATTTTTATTAAATTCATTCTTCTAAATCATTAAAAACTGAAATATAATTACCCCGGTTCGATTCATAATTTAATTAAAGAAAAGATATTGAATTTGCTGTTAAATTTAATAATACAAAATATTTAAAAAGCATGTATACAAAAACATAAGTTTTATAGTTTTCTGTAACTTGTGCCGTGCCAATGATCTAAACAAAATAATTCGGGAAACGGAAGTTGTCAATTTTTTTTACAAAACACTTATATATCTTTCTGCTAGAAAAAATAACTTACGATTATCTTGAAATTAATTATGTAGATAAAATAAACAGAACCTACGGGCAAATATATTTTTTTTAACTATACAGAATTTCTTACGAAAATTTCCAAGATATTTAGATTATTTGACTTTTATTCGTTATAAAATTTTCGTATTTTATTCATTATAAATACGTTACAAAATTTCATTTTCTCTTTCAATTCAAATTTAAATTAACTATGTTTGATATTATTAATGAGGACTTGATATTGTATCAATCAAATAAAAAAAATGAGAAATGAACAGAAATATATTTTAAATCCTGTAAATAAAACATATATTCTTAATACGTCATTTATTCAGTAACTAAAATACATGTTACTAGAAGTTTAAACTAAAAATACATAATTATTAAAAATAATTTTAACAACGATTCTGATTCACACGCGCGTAATCTATGTAATAATTTCAATAAGACAAAGCATGAATTTTAATCTATACAAAATAAATTTACGCCAACAACTTAAAAGATTTCTTTTTTTACAATTTTAAGATTACAGTTTACTTATAATAAGAGGAATAATCTTCACATTAAAGTAATACTAAAATTTAAAAGTAAATTATTTTACACATACGAGATAGTTGAAAACATTGGTCGTTTGTTTATTTTATTTTGTTGAAAAAGATCTTTAGTCCATGCAGAAAAAAGCATTTTGTTATACCATTTGAACAAGAAATATTCACTTACCTGAAACAAGTAAATGTAATTTCCAAGACAAAAAGTTATTTTCTTAGTATTTGTCCTGAAATAAATCAATTTCAAATCAAATCCAGGAATAATGACAACAATGTTTGTAAAAGTGACAGTTAAGTATGCAAGAATCCAATGCATACAATATATAACTACCCCCTAAACTTAAGAAAAATATAAAAAAATATTTCTGTTGAATGATGAAATATATATTTCAATGAAACTCAGAAAAACTGCTATTGAAACTTATAATTAATTGAAAAAAATGTGTGGTAATGAATGTTTATCTCTTTTACATGTGTTAGAGTGGTTTGAGCGTTTTCAAGATGGCCGACACGGAACGGACGACAAACACGGTTGACAAAATTTAAAAATCGGTTACCTGTTTCGAACTGAACGTCCGTAAAGAATTCGTGCGGTTACTAAGACAGTAGTAATTGATAAAGAATTCGTACGGTGAAAGTTTGCATAACAATTTTAACTTCAAAAATGTGTGTGTGCAAAAAGTAGTGCTTAAAATTCTCACGTTTGAACAATAAAATGAGTGTAAAAGTTTTTGTTCTGTCACTTTGAATGCAATTGAAAATAACCCCAACTTGTTGGAAAGGAAAATAATGTGTGACGAATTGTGGTATTTTACTTATGATCCTAAACAGAAGTGCCAATCCATACATTGGAAGAGCCCATCTTCAACAAGAGCTTAAAAAAAAAAAAATCTTACGTGAAAATCAAAATTCAAGCCACTCATTATTGTTTTTTCCCCATATTCATAGGATTGTACACCTTTACTGGTTTTCTGAAAGTCGAGATATTTCTAGCGAAGTACAGCATCCGATTGTTAGACATCTGCCTTATTCGCCACATATTGCCCCATGCGACTTCTATATGTTTCCTAAGGTGAAATCTGTATCAAAAGGAACAAGATGTGTGTCCTTTGAAGCTATTAAACTGAAAGCTTTTCTCGTTCTGAAGGAGCTGACGAAAGACTTCCAGAAATGTTTGGAACTATGGAGTGTTGTATGGATAGAGGATAAAGAATTTGCATGGAGTGTTGTAGGGATAGAGGATAGGTGTATACTGGAGGTGCTAAGAAGTAAATATGTGTGAAATAAAACTAAAATGTTGTAATGTTTTATGTTAATGTCTGTCTCGTTATTTAATAGCCCCCACAATTATATATATATATATATTGACTGAATACTTAAAATCATTTTTAATTAATTGATAATTATACTAAATCTTTATTACGCGTTTTTCATATATGCTTTTGTTCCCTGGATTAAAAATATATATCATACGTAGTTTAGAAGATTTTATTACGTTTAGAATATAATTTCTTTGTTCAAGCGTTTAATTTTAGTTGTGAAAAAGAAAAACTTCTTTAACTCGAATTTAAGATATTTTCAACATTATTTTTTAACTTTGCATACTACTCATAGTAAGATAAATAAAATAAAAATAAAAAAAACTTTTTTCCCCCTTAACATGAAATTCACAATACTCCCGTCACATTTTTAAAAGACACATTATGAGTGTGATATTTTATTTAAAAACATTTTAAAGGTTGTAATTCATATTTACAAGCTAAAATATTTCCTTCTGAAACGAAAAACAAATTTTTTTTTAAAATTTTTTAAAAAAAATTACCAGAAATGAAAGACTTAGCTAACTTGTCCTAACGGTACCTCGACACCATACCTACGAGGGAACTTGTAGCATTG
Source organism: Nephila pilipes (assembly GCA_019974015.1). NCBI lineage: Eukaryota > Metazoa > Arthropoda > Arachnida > Araneae > Nephilidae > Nephila > Nephila pilipes. The sequence goes on along the minus strand of BMAW01064985.1, from coordinate 15,141 downwards.
GAGGGTTTGAAGTTTCTTAATGCCTCACAAGTGTGCACAGTGGGATAAAACAGAAGACTTGACGGAAATAAAGACGGCTGAGAGTTTGCGACCGTGACCATTAGACTAGTGTTGCGACTTGATTATCTGAAAAAAAAATTATGCTTAGTTCAAATTTTGATACTTCAAAATACAAACGTTATATTCGAAAACTGATAATTGAAGCTCTTCTCATATATTGTAGTTCCATGTAGCCTGATATGAATATTTTAGTTACCTTTACTACTTTCCTTTAATAAATTTTTGTTTGAGTGATTTATTCAAAAAATTGAACCTTTTTTTATTCTGCGCTTTAGAGACATTATGTTATCTCATATATATATTTCTTTACATTTTAAATCCTTGCAAATGTAATAAGTACATTACATATATTTTAAACTTTTTTTCCAATAACAAATCAAGGTCACTATTGATGAACTTGAAATCTGAAGGAAAATCATTGTGTTTTCACTTTGAATAATTTTTTAAGGAAAGAAATAGATGTCTACGTAATTACGTGAATCATGAACCTCGTAAATGCCAATCTGATGATTATGATTTTTTTTAAAAAAAATAAGTATATGTTTTTGAAGTTAAATTTTATTTTCTATTTTTCTATTTCTTTTAAATTTTAAAAAATTAAAGTACGTGTAACTTGCTCAATTTTGTAATAATAAAAATTTAGAGAGAAAGAGAGGAACATAATTGTTATATAGTTTCAACCCTAGAACACTAGAGTGTTTATATATGCCGGTATCACTAAAGAAACGTAAAATTTACGTCCACATGTAAGATTCGTTTTATTTGCTAATATTACATTATTGTTGGTTTTAAATATAATGAAAATCATTTGCCTTTCAAATTTAACCTAATCTACTCAATTGTAAAATAAATTTACATAATAATTATTTACCAATATATTATATGTCTATACGGAAAGACATAACTTCTGGTGCTCTCCATATATGCTTTTCCACATATGCGGCAGATGCTGCTCTGTACCTTCCACCAGAAAATTAGTACATGAAACATAACATTTATTGACAAATGGTTATCTTGCAAAGGTGAAGTTAGTATTAATGTTCGAAACAAGGCATGTAGTTCATCATAATTTAAATTATTTAGAAAACCATCCATAACATTTGCAAAACCTATCTTCTTTCGGTTTATTTCTTCGTTTGTGTGAGTATTTCTTTCTTTACTACACCAGAAATAAACAAATTAAAACATTCAATTTGTCCTTAGCAAATAGAGCCTCAAAATCCGGACCTGGTACAACATGAACAAATAATTTTTGTGCAAGTTTTCTGTTTAGTATTATCGTATATCATTCATAACTATTTATTCCTTCTATTAAGTCAACATCTAAAAATATAATATGACATTGTTCATTTGTATCCTGAATATTTAAAGTCTTTCTATTTTTTTAAACATTTAATTCAATTTTCTTTTCTTACTTTTGTCCATATCACAACTCACCTAATTTCTTGTATCTGGGAATGAATCACTAACTCAGGATCAATCTGTATTCTGTCATCAGGAATATAAACTAGTTCAGCAATACTGTCATCACAATTTTCATCAAATTCAACGTTATTGCTATTTTCACTATCTTCAGATTCCAAAATCAATTCTTTAATTTCTTATTCGTTAAGTACTTGCGTTGTTTGACCATTTCTTCAACACTGTATGAAATAAGAATCGAAATTCTTTTATATAAGACATTCAGAAATTTAAAAATATTCAATCACTAGGACTACGATAAAATTACTTGTTTAAAAAGCCGTGTATGACTAGCAATAAGTAAAATTTAAGTGTTTAAAAAAAGTCTTCTATTACTAGCGACACGAAAAATTTAGGACTACAATTTTTCACATATTACTAGCGACACGTAAAATTCCCATTGGTGAGTTCCAGTTCACGAAGCGAAACAAATGAAACATAGACGAAAAAATCAAATCACTTTCATGCAGCCTACTAAGAGATGTCTCGAAGCACTCAAGATTAATTAAGTATATAAGGGGGAAGAGAGAGGCCAGAAAAGAACCAATAGAGAAAAATCGCACTCAAAATTTAAGTACATTAGTGATCTAGGGTTAAGGGAATAGCCTCTTAGATATCAATGTACAAAAGAATATTTTTTCTTACATCAATTAATGACAGAAGTAATAATAAAAATGCAAATTTGATCAAAATGTTATTAATTCTACATTTAAATAGTGCTTATTCGAAATTTATATAATGCTTATTCGAAATTTATATAATGCTTATCATATAAGTCTTACAAATTGTGAGCAACAGAATAAAATTTGAAAAATGTCAAAAGCTCTGGTGAAATAAATATCACAACTAATTTCGGAGTTCGTATTAAGTATTGCATTTTACTATCAAGCATTTTAAAACTTTATTCTCATTTTTTAAAGATTATTCTCTAGGGAATTTTCAAACTTCTCTATTACCATGTTCAAGTCTGTTATATGCACTTACTTTTTTAATGGAATGATTTAACACTTAAAATTTATTTAGCTACATGAATATTTATACTGAAATCAAATTCACCAATTTCGTAGAAATATTAACGGAATCGCAATTATATATAAACGATAATTAAAACAGCAAATAATTTTTAAGTAGACAGGCTGATATTTTTCATAAAGCTTTATGATAAAGTAATAAGTTTCTTAATAGATAATTAGTTTATATGAAAATGATACCGTGATATTATGATAATAAGAAATTTTAATTCCATGTGGTATAATTTATAATTAAATTACAATTTTAGACTTACATTTCGAACTTCACATTTTAGGTTACTTTATAAAATAATAATGTAAATATATTAAATTTTTTGAAGCGGAATTTTACATGTCATTATGTATTCATTTCAGAATTATGTGTACATTTCAGTTTGTATTGCTGTCAAAGAATGGAAATTTTTTTTAGGGAAACAGTAATTATCTATCTTATTTACTACATTGCAAATTCTACTATTATTCTCATATTTAAAATTATTTTCTATAAGTTCCTGCTAATAAGAGTTTACTTTAATTTTAGTAAAATTTAAATAAAAGGGATAAAAGGATAAATATATTTTATCTTATCATTAGAAAAATTATAGGATCAAAACTATAAAAAATTATAAAAAAAATGTAAAATTTAAAATTGAATATTAAGAATAAACACCTGAACAGAAACCGAAATCGAAAGATAAATATTACAAGATAAAAAGTGAAAGATAGTACAATAAAAACTTTTACTGAAAAAAAAAAGTTAAAATTCAAATGAAAGTAGACTAAAAAAATAAGCAAAAGAAATAAATATGTCAGAAAAGATGTCTGAATTGGAAAAAAAATAGTTAAGGCAAACATTTCTCCAGGAAAAAAATTGTGAATAATATATTTAAAGTTGTAACATGCTTTAGATTATTGAGCTGTGTTATTGTAGAATAATTAGCCAAGCTATGCCTATCAACAAAATATATTATTAAAAATTGATTATAAAACAAATTTAAATATAAATAAATATACTACCATTACCACAGAATTAATTAAAACAATAAGTAAAAATTCAAAAATAATAATAATAATAATACAAATTGAAAATATCAAAATGTAATGCATAAGAAACATTTTAATGTAAAGAGGCTGTAAAATTCTTTAAATAAAATAGATAAGAATTCAAGAATTCTTGTTATATACATAATTTCAAATAAAAACATATAAGTAAAAACTAATAATTTAAAAATATACAACCTAGTTAAATGAATATAATTTGTTAAAAATTTTAAAGCATAACTCAAGAGAAAAGAATTAAGAAAAATTTAAAAATTAGAGATAATATAATTTAAGTAGGTGTATCAAACCATCACAACTTAATAATTACAATATCATTAATGAAATAAAAAAAGAACAAGGAAACATCCCTAAGCATAACACTAATTTAACCACAGAAAAAAGAAGGAAGCGTGGAAACAAATACGTTTAAAACATAATAAAAAAACTTAAGCTTTAAAAATAGAAAACAAATTTTTCGTATATTAGAATCAAATTTTTAAGTAACAATTTTTTGAATCTTTTAACTCTAGCAAATATAATTTTTAGTTAACAAACATTTTAATATGCCACAATTATATTATACTTTTTAACAGTCCACCACCATTGATTGCTTTAAAAAAACTACAGACATTTATTAAAATTTGCTAATACTACAACTCCTAAATATTATTTTTAAAAATCTTTATATCTTTTATCAAGATATATATATATATATATATGTATGTATTCATCTTGAAATTCATTTGTCACATCAACCACTTCTGAATAATCTTATCCACAGCATTAAAAATTGCTGTAATGCTTGCATTTAGGTTAGGGGGTGCCACATATCTTATTGATTTTTTTTATATGTCTCTAAAAAGTTGTAACAATAACATTTATTTCCCTTCTTTATATCATATATTCCTTCTTTTATTTTATTTAGGCTTTGCGGAAATAAGTAATTTTGCATTTCGAATACATGTCAGGCATGAAAAAATAAAAAAAAAAAAAAAAATTGCGTAACTAATCAAATTAGTTGAGTTTTATATTTGTTTCTTTAATTTCATTTGCCATTATATATATAGATGGATGGCTGCGTGTGTGAAACGTCAATTTTTGAATTACTTATTATCTGGTGCACTTGAATCAGGAAGAGTATTAGAAGTTGGCATGTTCACTTATTCATTGATGATGACAAAGAGTAGTAAACAAATCAATACAAGTTATTCCAGATAAAATACATCACAAAAGCGAAAAAGCGGAAAAAGTTCACGAAGTTATTCTAGTAGGGCGTGAGTGACCAAAAGAGCGAAAATTGCCTTTTGGATTCAAACTCCTTGAATTCTCATACAATCAAAAGCTCTACGATACTCTACCAAATCAGTCAATTTAAAAGAAACATGCTAATTGGTAAGCTATCTTGCCTGGAGAGATACTGCTTTGGCAATTTGATGATGTAGCCACTTTGGGTGAAACGCAATTTCAACTACTTTATTACTACCATCAGGTGGTTGTTTAACTAGAGAAAAGTATTTGATGCTTGAGCTAATCTAGGACCAAAATGTATTACATAAACTTTATCTGAGGATATTCACATAAGGAAATTTTTGCACCTACAGACAAACACACATTCATATGAATTCTATTGTATATATATATATATATATATATATATATATATATATATATATATATATATATATATATATATATATATATCCTTAGAAAATTCAAGAGAGAATGTGACTTCTTGAATATCTCAAAGTTAGCTGATACAACAAATTCCTTTTAGGCTTAATAAAATTTGTCTACATGTACTATTTATCTACATTTAAATGAGTTTACGAACTTAACTGGAAGATAATATCTGTACCTCGCGGTACTCTTCAGATTTACAAGCACTTGATTTGACAAATGAAATTAAATTAATTTTAGCTTGGGACTGAATATTTAAAGAGCAATGATCAAGTGCTATTATTATAAAGGTATGTCTCCAGACACATATAAAATTTTTATTTTAGTTTGTTTTTAGATTACGTATTTAAACGCGTTTCAGTCCCTTAATTCATTTATTAAATTTGATTAAAAGTAATGTCTTTAAAGTCAAAGAATGTAGAACATCTTTCTAGAGGTTTATGAGAAAAACAGGCCAAAATGCAAAAGTTAAACTTGAAATTATTATCCAATGTCGGCGAAATAATTACTATGAAAAATATGATTTTTTTTTCTAAAATAAATTGAATATATCCCAGCGGAAATTGATCAGATAAGACAATTATTTCTTTATTTGGAATGTCCTTTTCTACAATTTAACAAAAATAGAGAAAGTTTTATTTATCCTCTGCTTTCTTAGTTTTAATTTTTGAGGTTATCAAACAAGCATATTAATATCTAAATATCAATAGGTCTGTTTTAGAAATATTTGATAGTAAAAATAGTCGATAAGAATGCAATATTATTTTAAGAATTTCTTAATACAAGTTATTTTTGTAGTTTATTAATAATCTAAATTTAATATTCAACTGAAAAGTTTTTACACTGAAATGGTGCTGAATTATACAGTTTTCTCTGTATTTATATTTATTGAAATTCAAAATATGGTCATACGTTTATGCACTTACATTTCTATTGTATGAATAATACAAATAAGTATTTAGTTTCTGAAAAAAAATTCAATTAAAAATAAAAGAATTAAAAAATCATTGAGTTTTTTCGATACCTTATATATCCTTAAGCAGAAAATCATTGAAAATAAATTGCTTAAAAAACTCCTTCATAATTTCTAGAAAGCAAATTGTTTTGTAGAACTAATATTTATAATCATAAAAAGTAATAGAGAGAATATTTCTGCGAATGAAGAAAAATTTGTAAGATATATAATAATAAAAAAAACTGTACTTACCCATAAAAGGAAACAATAAGGAAGTTTGATTCAAAATGTAAATATTTAACATTTAAAACAATCAATAATCAAATCTGCTCTTGCATATTACCACAATACACTCAATATATAGATAATTCTATCTACAATCAACAAACTATTTATCTATCTATATATGTATGTGCGTGTGTGCGTCTGTGAGTGTGAGAGAGAGAAAGAGAGTGCTTAAAGTGAAAGCTCCTACTAAAATGAATTTCGAATAAAAATTGTATTTGCTGCATTAAAGTCAATAATTTTTCACTTGTAATAAAAGAGTCTCAATAAAAAAAACTATCTTCCGCAAAATACGTTACACATATTTTTGTTTCATTTATTTAAATAAGAGAATGTTTATTTAATAATAAAATTACCATCAACCTATCTTAAAATAAAAGTTTCTTAAGAGCTATAAAAACAGGAAAAGTTTCTTTTTCAGTAAACTGCAATTTATTTATTAGATTTCTCACAGGAAATGCCTATTTCTATTGCTTGCATAAAGCAACAATAATATATTCGCTGATACATTAAGAAGAGAAAGTACTAAAACGCATGAGAATTAACATAATCACACGATTGCCTCCAAAGAACTATCATTAACAGAGCGATCGACCAAGAAGATATCTACCAAAAAAAAATGAAAACATAATTTCAAACAAATTCAGAATTTATTAAAAAAAATATTGACTCATTTAGTTTTTGTTTCTCAATGAAAACATTACAAAAATGAAAATTAAATATTGCCTATCAACATATCATAAGAACTGCATAAAAATATGTAACGGTATCAACTACTTTATGTTTTAATTTGCACAACTTTTAAATGTTTAAATTTTTTTAAGTGCTAAAATAAGTTCGCACTCGTCTAGTAAAATTGCGGAAAAATCCACGAATTCTTTTTTTCCACCCTACTTGTGGAATTCTCTCCAAGTTTCGGGTGTATCTCGTCTTGCATAACCGTCGCCTCTTTTCGAAAGGCAGATCATAGTAATTTCTTATATATTCCAGATCATCATCTATGTCATTATATGGCTGTTCATTTGGTTTGTTACGACTTTGATTATCAAAGTTCTCGGACACAAAGTCTTTGGCAACAGTCGACAACGGCAACTCAGATGCATGAAGAGTACAGTCATTTTGTATTGGTGTATTTAGATATTTAATCTGAAAAGGAGAGACATCAATTCGTTGCTCTTCTTCATGAAAAGTTGAACTACTATGCTTTAATTTTAAATCTGGATTAAATTCTAATTCGTTTTCCGTTTTATCAGTAAACATTTTCATAAATGGTATAAATTAGATAAGAGAAGAAATGATTTTTGTTGAAATGTTTACATTAATATAGAAAAATTTTGTTTAAACATTCCGTGCGCGCGCTCGAGAAGAATAATCCAAATGTAACTAAGTCAATCAATTTTTAAGTGAAGACGATAGTCATAAACCTCCCGAAATATCACTCCGCGTTCCAAGTAATGCAAACTATCAATTGACGCTTTCCTATTCCTGAATGTCTGTCAACAAACAAGCACTTCCCGCGCATGCTCTTCGCTTTCGAATTAATCGATCTGAAACACTTGTTGCTCAGCACAAGGGAAAAAAGAAGCATTTTCTAGTTAAATCATCAAGTTAACATCTAGTCTTTTAAAGCGGGGATATTTATGAAAATTTCTATTAATTTCCCTAATTGTTGAAGGATATTCGAATGATGTCTTAGATTTTCTAGGGGGGGGAGTTTAGAAGTAAAAAGTAATTTTCGAACTTGTTTCGAGTGTAAATTTTTCAATAGGGTTCCGAATTAATAATCGAATCTGTGGGTTTTAAATGTTTACAATCCCTCTTTATTATGCAGCATGATTTTCTTTCATAATTAACACATCAATCAATAACTCCCGAGACTAACCCAGAGATGGCGCTCGTAGTAAACCAGTAACCAGGTCTTTCTAGAGTACTAACCTTTGCTTGAAACGTGTCAAAATTTTAAGTCGATCGGACCAGAAACAGCTGAGTTATCGAGGTTGGAATAAAGTCGTTTTGTAGTTTGTTTAAAAAATGGAAAAAACCGAGTTTCGTGTTCTGATAAAACATTGTTTTTAATGGGTAAAAACACCGTGCAAGCGAAACAATGGATTGAAAAATGTTACCCGGACTCTTGTCCATCAAAAGCAACGATTTGTCGGTGGTTTGCCGAGTTTAAACGTGGTCGTACCGACACAAATGACGCGGAACGCTCGGGTAGACCTGTGGAAGCCGTTACACCGGAAAATGTGAGTGAAGTGACAAAAATTATAATGAAAGATCGTAAAGTGAAGCTCCGTGAGATTGCTGAGATGACACAGATATCATATGGAAGTGTATTTACTGAAAAAGGTTTTTTCCAAGTGGGTGCCGTGATTGCTTTCGATGGAACAAAAACAGCAACGAGTCGATGATTCAGAAAGCTCTTTATCGCTATTTACTCGCAACAAAAAAGATTTCTTGCGAAAAAAAAAAAAAAAAGATTTGGAAAAGCGTTGGAACGATTGTATCACCCTAAAAGGTGATTAACAAAAGGTGTTATGTTGATGAATAAAAAAAAATTGCAAAAAAAAAATGTTGTTTTCAATATTAGTCTCGGGAGTTATTGATTGATGTGTTAATAGTTTTTAACAAAACTTACGAATGCATGAATCAGTCTAAACAAAGTGTTTGTTTTAAAGATAATAGTTAGTGGCGAATGCAATTCTTATTATAATAGTCCGTTACAAAAAACATTATTCTAATTTTTCGTTGAAAGTAAAAAAAGTAATTATAACTATATCTATTTAAATAAGGATAATAAACACATCTTTAATCAGCTTTTGAAATTTAAGGTTAAATCTTCAGTTTTTAACGGAAATAAGCGCTTTTTTCGTCAGAAATAAAGCCTGAAATAATTTCAAGAACAATTGTTCTTTTTTAGATGACAGATAACTTATTCGGAAAGTGGTAGAAAATATATATTACGCTTCTAAGAGAATGTCAAATGACAGGTCAAAATAAATTCTTTTCAGTATTTTTTGATTGATCAAATATATATATATATATATATATATATATATATATATATATATATATGAAAGATGTTAAGCGTTTGTTCAACATTAATGAAACATAAAATGTTCATGACTGAAATGAACAGTCTTTTTTTTCATAATCAAATGATTTATTGATTTTCTCAGTGAGAGCGTTACGTTCTGATAAACCCTGTTTTGGTCAATAATGCTGAAGCGGAAGATCGTATGTAGATTACAGAAGAGGTGAGAAGAAAGGAAAGAAAGGGAGAGAGATTTTTCCTTGCTTTGATCTTTTTATTGGGGATTTTCGACAAAAGACTGACCGTGGGAAAGCGGATTAAACAAATTTTATGAGCGCGTGATCTTATAAATAAAAGGATAATTTGGAATGGGATCAGGAAATAAGATTGAACTCTTTACTTTTGAATTGGGGGGGGGAGGAATGGGATAGAATAGAAAATTAAATTATTACTAAGAAAATTTAATAAATTAAAGTTAAATCATTACACACACACATATATATATATAGTACAGTAAATACTTGGGCAAAGTACGGATGAGTTATTTTATTGATAAATACGAAATTAAATTTTTTTTCCTTTCGTGGATGATATTAGAGCATAATCATGATTTGAAGTCTCATTCTGTGCAAGACAGATTTGGAGAAAAACAAAGACTACTGTTTGGTGAATTGGATTCATTACTCTCACTTTACGATCCATGGAAGTTCGGTGAGCGAAGCATTAAATTGAAGATATGTTTATTGCTTTAGATATATTTAATATTGGTTAATACAAAATGCATAATGCGAATTTTCTTTTTCAAGATACAATACATCTCACGTTTTGCCATTTTCTGCATGATTAGTCATACTTTGATTTATTTTTAAGATATCAGGTGCAAAAATAAGAGAGAATAAAAGTTTTGTTATTACATGTGTACATACAGAAAACATACGCAGTCAGTCTCTTAACTTTCAAGCTATTCAGTGTAATGACTTTGAGTTTCGGTAGTTTTTCTATCTTCCCTTCCGATTCCTGTAAAATTTAATATGAAATTCAGGATTATCTTCGCATCTTGGCTACAACAACTTGTATCAGAAATTTTTGATTGTATGACGTATTAAAATGGACTGATCAGCCATATCACATTGAGCACTCTAGCCAAGCACTTAAAATTACTATTAATTAACTCTAAACCACAGTTTAAGGATACAAAAAAGAAAATTGTACACTCAGTACAGAAAATTGTACAGAAAATCGTCCACACTCAGTTGAGTTAAATTAATACAATCCAATTAAAGATTTTTTCTCCCTTTCTTGATTCTGGTCATGGATATTTCTAAACGGAGTCAAAGCTAAGGAAGAGTAAAAAATGTTATACCTATAGTTTTGGACTGCAAAGGAAACATAGCTATTGTATAGGATTTAGAGGATGTTCACAAATTTATTAAATAATCATAAATTACACTCAGAGACTTTCTCTTCAATAATTTACAAATCCTAGACAGATATGATCAAATAATACTATTTATTTTTTGTTTGCCTGGAACATCTCAAATACACGCTTTCACAAGAGTGAAATAGTTGTTCTTTTATCTACACAGAAATTTCCTGTGTTAAAACTTCGATAAAATTCATATTTCAGTTTAAGTAGTAATTATTTAAAGAATAAAAATTTTAGGCTAAATTTCTCATCAAGTTGCCAAATGGTTACCAAATCCTTCTCCAAGTGGAAAGAGTCATTGCTTAATCTGTCTTTTGTTAACTGGCTACATCTCTGTAAATTTGGCTTTTCCTTAAATGAGAAGGGTTGCAGAGAATCATCACCTCATGATCGTAATATTGTTCCCCATTTTCAAGGATAATATTACTTACAAGGTAATATTACTTATAGGATAATATTACTTAAGTTGAATATTACTGACAGGCGAATGTCACTGAAAATTTAAAGTATAAGAAAATATGTTATGCAAAGTCTTAAGTTAGAAAGAAAACACATGTTTAAAAAACTCGTTTCTTACCGATATTATTATGTATCTTTTGTCTTATTTTCATTTCATTGAGTTGTTAAAATATCGTTTGGTAAGCTAATACTATTTATACTTGCTTCTGGCGTTTGCTTGTATACATTTATCATAAACTTTATATTGCGTTCTGCTTTAAAAAAAATGCATTTTTGAACTGTTAAAGACCTTTGAGTTATTTTTTCCTTTTTGTTTTGATTAAGCCTATTTTGTGTTTCAAAAAGAAAATTTTTCATATATAATTATTGTTAAAAATCATTAGATCATCGGTTAATTCGAAGATGTAAAATTAAAGGTTCCAATAATTTTTTCTAGTAATTTAATCATTCTAAGCTGTCTGAAAAATAAATATAAATAGTTAAGCAGTCGCTAGGGCGTTTCTGAATAATAGCATCTTTAATATCTAAATACATTTTTTTTATCAAACTACTTCTATTTAAGAAATAAAGCAACATCGGATTTAAATTTGTATTAAAGAAGTTTCCCTTTAAATCAAGATAAATAATTAAGTTAAACTGTTATATTATGATTTAAGAAACAGTTGTAACTTTGTGCTTTGTAGTATGGTTTTTTTTATTTTTTTCGCAAACAAAATTAACCATATGTTTATTATAATGTTTTAAAAATGAGTCAATAATTCTAAAGAAAATGAAATATAATTATTTAAATTCCATTAACAATTTAAAATTTAATAATTATTTGCTTGTATTAAGTGCTAATTTGTGTGAATAAACATCATACAAATATTAAAACTCATATATTATATCTAAATTATCTTACAAATTCCATTGATTATTAAATATATTTTACTTTAATTTTATGAACGAATGTGATTCATTTGGATTGTAAATAAAAATATATTCACATATGGAATAAAAGTATATAGAAAAATATATCCAAAAATATCTTACTCCTGTAGTAAAAAACATCTGATATTTACATCAACTAATTGAAGAATAATCTGGCAAAAGGGCTATTTTTTTCATCATTTTATTCCATGTGTATAATTTCTTACTTTATCATTGCCCCACAGAATTATTGGAAAGAAAAACTGATGAACAACAATTCTACAAAAAAGGTAAAATCTTAATATCTTAAAATATAAATATATATCCTAAAAATATAAAATATAAACATGTAATAAATTCTCCTCCATATACAAGGTAATCAATAAAGTATTTGCTGTTTTAATGGCCAAAAAATGAAATAATTTACAGAAAGGTAGCCTATTGCTTGTCCTTAAAGAAATCGCCATCAGCATCCAGCACCTTCTGCCAACGTGTCTCGGGATCTCGCAATCTCCTTGCGGTAAAAATCATTTAGGGGCTTTTGGACGCAAAGATGCCTGTGAGTGCTTGGCGCAAGTTTGCTTCATTGGTGAAAACTTTCTTCGAAGATTATTGTACAGGGAGTGGAAGAGGTAGTATGGTGCGTTAGGAGGATAGCACTAAGTTTCCCAACCAAGTCACTGCATATTGTCCCTCACCAACCACTCGACGTGCTGTTTGGCGTTGTTGTAAAGGAAGAGTAAAACTTTGCGATTCACTAGTGCTGGCATCTTTTGATGCAATGCCTGTTGCACACGTTTCAATTGCTTCGAGTATAGGTCTGCAATGACTGTTTGCCCTGTGGGTAGAAGCTCATGGTGAACCACGACCTATCCATCAGATACAAAACATAATCTTACATGAGTGCATAAGTGGTCTTGCGCAGTGAGGTACTGCATCTTGGGGTGATACTTCGAACTCTTTGGAGTGTCATTCAGAACCCACTTTTCACCACTAGTGATAACTCGAATTGAATATGGATGCTATAAGTTGGCAAGAAAGCAACGATTTACAGGCTGCTACTCGTTGTGAACCCACTTTCTCGGTCTGTACGTCTTACTTGAGAGGTGCAGATGAAGTCTAACTGTTTCATCAGAAACGGTTAACGGTTTTGAAAATTCACAATATGTTATACTTCTGTTCTCCTCAATGGCCGTCTGCAGGGTTTCATCATCGAAAGCGTGTGATCGTCCTTTGAGAGGTTCGTCACAAATGGACATATCTCCCGACCTGATTTTTGAAAACAGTGTCTTGTAATACATTCAGTTACATCATTATTCCCAAACGCTGGATATATTCGGTAACTTGATAAAGCTGCTGACAAACCCACTTTGAAGTCGTAAGGAACGAGATCCTTTGACACTTTCATTTATCTTCGTAACTGTACGAGGTATGAATGATGAAAGGGCGCAACATATTTGGTTTTATTACGACTGATATTCCTACTCTTGACCGATCGTTTTTTGATACTTTATTTGCATGCCTAATCTCACTTTATTCAATGGCAAAAAAAGGCAAGAACTTAAGAAGTTACCTTAAAATATAGTTTAAGATACATGATACACAAACACACACACACACACATATATATATATATATATATATATATATATATATATATATATATATATATAACTTACACTTACGAAGTAAAAGGAAATAGAATTCTTGTCAAGCATCATTGTTATGTACTCATTCTTCAAAACGTGTAGCAAAGTGCTCCAAAAATCTTAAATTTTCACAACACTGCTTTTTTTTAAAAAATATTATAGAGTTATTCTATAAGATATCCTCAAAATCATGCACAAATATTAACATATATAAAAATAATTTTCAACTCTGATCTACAGTAATTCTTAAAATTAATGAGTCATAACTTTTCAATTATTAAAATCAAGAAGTAAATCACTTAACAAATGATTATAATGCAATATTACGGATAGTCTGAAACATTCACACACCTTGTTTGAAAATTATTTCCCAAACTTATCAATAACGATTCAAAAGAGAAAAAAAATCTTTCTGAAGATATTGTAATATCATCTTTCAAATATTTAACGTTTCAAAGATATTTTAAGTATTTTTTTACAAAACTTGTTCATTCAAATTTGAAAATTCTCAATGTATAAGCCAACGAATATCAATAGACAATTTAAATTAATTAACAAATGTTAAAAATAAATGCAAATTAAAAACCTGAAAATAATCTTATTGAATTAAATTATTAGAAGCAGTAAAACACGCAATTTTTTTAAATGCTAGAAATTCACAGCTAAACTAGGATACTTTCACAAACATAGAAAAATGTCTGTATAAACCAAATAAATTGAAGCCATTATTATAGCTAGTTGATAGAAGAATAATTCAATACTTTTATGCTACAGCAATCCAAAGTATAGATTGAAACAATTATTTGGAGCAAGACAAACAAGTTTGGCAATAAAATTGCATTTAATTAAAAATTGACATATAGAGTAAATGTAAGTTACATTAGTTCCCTTTGCAGTTACAAAATTATTAGAGCAAAATTATAAAAAATTATAAAGCAGCACTAACTGATATGACAACCTGGGAAGTCTGATAATTACTCTGATTAGTTAATATTTTAACAAAGCGTAAATATTCCAAATTTTTTGTTTGAACTTCACGTTGCAACTGACCATTAGTCTTGAAAAAAAAGCGGGAATTACTATACAAGAACAACGTAATACTTTTGTTGGATACTGAGACATTTTATTTATACTAAGAATATGAGCAATACGTAACTGAACGAAGTACAATTTAG
>BMAW01064983.1:0-14870 GCA_019974015.1 Nephila pilipes | reverse complement strand
ACTCAGTTTTAGAGGGAATTTAAAAGTAAATGCATATAAAGTACTAGATTAAGAAAAACTTTGCAAAATTGTGTGTAAAAAAAAAGAAAAAAAAAAAAAAAAAAAAAAAAAAAAGACAACTATGATACAGAATGTAGCAAGAGAAAACAAATTTTTTTCCTTTTCAAATTTAAAATAATTAAGTAGTATTAGATAACAAAATAAATTTAAGGGATTTGTGAAGGCAGTGGTGAAGGTGTGGAGGTGAAACTCCTGTTTGTTTGCCCAGTCTGGAAGTTCTCTGAACTGGAATGGATTCTTCTCGACTGAGCCGAGAGGGTGTTTTCTGATTGGTCGATAGGAATGGTTCCTATCGAGAGTGGGTGGTGCAGTGTTTACTGTGTGATTTTGGATGGGAATGATTATGGAAATTCGGGAATTTAAATGCAAATAATTAATCTAATAACATTTCACGTGATCTGCTTAGCAGTGGATTATATCTGATTGGAGTGTATTTTTCTATGGCTTGGATTGTCCTGTTTGTGGATGCCTCTATTTTGTTAAAGTATTTAGTAAAAAATCTTTTGATAAAGGTTTTTGAGGGACAAGTATTTCATAGAGTTTTTGATATTAATATTTCTTATTTATGAATTTGGTTTTAATATTATTCGGAGTGTGTCTGTTTGTAATTTATAATAGGTCTAATGTTGTGTCTTTGTAATGAGAAAAGCCTGGATAAGCATACGTTAAGATATGTCTATTTATCAGAGTATAGGTAAGCAATTTATTTCATCTAATTAACGTACATCTGAGCTAAGTATGGGAGATATATCATGAACTATACAGATTTATTCAATTTTAATAAGTGTAATGTGTTGTTTAAAAGTGAGGTTTTATCCAATGTTACAACAAGATATTTGGTGCTCCAGGACCAGGAGAGTTTTTTGTTTTCAAAATAAATTTTAGATTCTCTGTTTTTCAAAAATTTCTTTGTCATAGTGTTATTGGACAGTTGCCTCTGTATTCTCAAGAATATTACAGTATTTTCCCCTTTCACCCACCAAGTGAAAATCGAAAAGTCAAGTCCTTTCCTGGATTTCATGTCACGTATATTCATAAAATGCTAACCTTATGAAACATATAATTATGTGATTATTATTCATGTTCATATTCGTGTAAATTAAATATATTAAATGAAAATTTGCTTTCAATATCGATACCTTGTGTATCAGTATAATTGTCCTACACAATGACATAGTTGCATGTAGAAACTGAAGTTCTTAATTGCTCTCCTTTTTAAGTGGATGATTTCCAACCATCATTATAGTTATTACACAGATTAAACATAGATTGCGACGTCTGAGAATAATTTCTAGCTTCTTGAATAATTTAATTGCAATTTGTATTTTCTTTAGAATTTTATTCTGTTTTGTTCTATTAATCTTAAACTGATACTGACTGTATTTACTTTTCAAGACAAATGTCTTTGAAATGAGTAATATAATTGCTTAAATCTTTAATCCACCACGTGTGAACTAAGTTATCTAGTAGCGAAGTAGTTAATAATAATTCAAACATAGGTCCAGAGTTCATGCAGATACTTAATCTATTAGATCGTAATAATACCATTTATAAAAATTGAATTGATTGTTTGATATAAAGTTTACGCATATTTAGGTAATTATGAATATATTTAAATCCCCTGATTGAGGAAAATCATTTTTAGATTACAGGTGTCTCAAACTATAAAAAACTACAATCGGGATACATTTTAAAATTTCGTACACTGGTGTTAAAAATTAGTTGATATATTTAATCGAATTGGTCTCAAAATATTGAACAAAAAGTAAAATTAATACAAACAAACATGCAAATATTTAGTATAGATTTCGGAAGTGTAGGCATGCATGTAATGTGTGCATTTAAATGAAAATGTTTTGTAAGTGCACGTGATGTTTGTCCACTCATCTTCGCAACTTTAATGATGCAAAAAGCAAAATCGTAAAAGGAATGACTAGCAACGTTTGGATAATGAAATTATGATGAAACGTCGGGAGACATGAAGCAGAACAGTTTAAGATGCAGATTGTTATATAACAGTTAATGATATGTGCAACTTAATGGTGATAATTCAATAAAACCAAAGAGGCCGAAGAGAAAAGGTCTGGACAAAATCTTTCACTAGTTACGACAAATAATATTCAATAAGTATTCATTACAGCATAGTGTAACATGAGTGCAACTATTTCTTAGCTTTCTCGAGAGCTGCACGCGGCAACGAGATTCTAAATTTCATATGTTACTTTCCCACAAAGCTACATGAGAACATTGAGATTAGAGCAGTTAGAGCAGAGATCAATGAGAGGCCATTCAAATCAGTCCAGATTCAGCCTAATCATTGATTCTCGGCGTATCTTCATCTGAAGGGAGACAGATATCTGTTACGTGTCTTCCTATATCCAAGAAAAAGATCGGTATGGCAGCAGATATTTGTTTTTGGAACAGGTATCATTTTGAACGAACTCATTAACCTCCATGTCTTTGAAAGATGCTTTGTAACTGCAGTAAAGTATAGGGATGAAATATTATCAACACGGTACTTAGCACTGACTTCATATTTATGGATGACAATGCTTGTCCACATAGTGGCAAAACAAATTTCTGGAAAGTGTTGATTTTCTCCAAATGAATGAGGCAGTCAGATCTTCAAACCTTAACCCCATACGGCAGATATCATATGCTCTTGAAAAAAAAAATTGCATTTAGTTTTCCCTCTCCCAAGGCCATCCAGCATTCGAAGACTACATTGCTGTAGGAATGGGACAGACTGTCACAAATACTCATACATTTTCATTGCTAGCAGGTATTGCCATTCTGAAAGCTGTATAACTGTAAGAGAAGATATATTCCCTATTAACTTAATTTTTTGTTCCAAATTGCAATATTTATTTTATTCTTTCCTATAATCATGAGAAATACCCACTTTTTTGCGTGTATACTATAACTATTGCGCTGCATTTTATTGCATTATTAAGAATTACGAATTTTCCGAAACTCATCAAAAGGGTTCTAGACGTATTAAGAATTACGAATTTTCCGAAACTCATCAAAAGGGTTCTAGTATTTCAACAGAAAATCAACCAAAGGTGAAAATTCTCTTAATTTTGAACTAATATATATATATATATAAGAGAATTTAAACTTTGTATCTCCTTAAATTTACTTCATTTTAACGACACAATTAGGATCTCTAACATTGTATCAAATCAAACATTGTATAACATTGTATGAATCCGCGGAATCACATTACAACTATTTTTGGATTACCTTTGAAGAAAATAGAACATTTTACACCATGTGTGATAAGATAGTATAAAATGTTATCAATAGATTTCAACGAAATCAAAAATCCAGTCATTAAATCAAACCAATATTTGAAAACGTTTAATGAGAATTAAGTATTATATTAGAAATGTAATTTCAATTGTTTTTTAATATATCACTACTTTTATATCAAAAATAAGGAGAGTTATTTTTTTTAACAACAGTTGAAAGGGAAAACAACCGTGCTCATCGCGCATATCATATTTATTATAAAAAGTTTTATCATTCTCTTAGACTGATGTTCAAGTCTTAAAAAAGCAATTTTAATATTTCTTTAAAGAAAAAAAAAATCATAAAAAAGAGAACAAGCATTCTTTAAATTTTCCTCGCTTCAAAAATCCTTTTCTTATTAAAGGTATTAATAAAACTTTGAATTTATGAAACGTGATATGAATCTTAATTAAATATTACTTGACTTTCAATTAATGCTTAAATCAACATTAGTTAATACGGGTAACGTTACCTATGAAATTTATGTTTTGGAATTAGTAGATCTTCTATAAGTGAAGCTGCAAAAACTATAAAATTAGATCTATGTATATTATTATTTCCCTTATTATAAATATTTTTTTTTAAAAAACAAAAACAAAAAATATGTTCATGGGAACATCTTATTCTGGATAAGAAAATTTATTCAAACATTTTCAAACTTTTTTTACAGTTTCATCAACATATTAGCTTTCATATTTATGTAAATGTTGATATTTTTTATGTAAATACTCTTATGCTGGTCGAAAAATCTGTTTAAAACATATGCTTGTTCCCATTAAATTAAAGATTAAATATTTCTCGTCATTTTCACATTAAAAATGAAACTTACTCGAATCTTGACATTATTTAAGTGCACTGTTGAGCATAAAGGAGTCTTCTGTATGCTGGTAGGAGCTGGGTATCAATGCTATCATTTGGTGGGGTGTGGAAGGTAGGTGACTGATTACCATTTGAAGTATCATCCTCGATTCTAGATCATAGTTCCAAATTAGGAAGTTTACCGCGAATAGACATTTTGTTCCTCGATTGTGCGTCATTAATCAAAAATTCTACATTTACGTATGTGATGATGAAAGTCATTAAATTTCAAGCTTTATTATCATCAAATAAATTTTTATAATTTATAAGAATTTGTTTAATTTTAAACAGTGAGTAATATCAAATTTGTTTCATAATTTAACTTGCAAAATAAAATTAAAGCTTTTCTCTCTCTATATATATGGAAAGTAAAATATTATTACCTTCTCTTAATACTCGACATGCATTTTTAAATAATTAATAAAAGAAAAATCCAGGAAATATTTCTTTTAATAGTGAACTAGTAAATGAAAAAAATTTCTAATATAAACGAAAAAAAATTTGAACCTTTGATTCCATCAAGCTTTTGCTTAAACGAATGCTCTATTACAATGACACAGAATTCCGGTTAAAGGAAAAAAAATAAAGAATTAAGCTTAGACAGAAATTGAATAAGAATGTTATAGTTCATTGAATGAAATAAATTTCTATTGATTAAAAGAAGCTATAACTGCAGCAAATATTTCATATATACTTTAACCCTGAATTTAAGTCAAAATAAAAGTCTAAACATTCTTAACAAAAAGAATTTAGAATGCACTTTGAAACATTATATATATATATATATATATATATATATATATATATATATACAGCATTTTGAATTAATAATGACAATATACAATAACAAATGTACTAAAAGTTAAGAAATTTGTCTCTCATGTACACAGCTGCGATAAAAATAAGTGAAAAATAAGCATTTTAAAAATTGTTTTTTTTCACGCAAGGTGTAACAAAATGAAGTCTCAAGAAAATATTCATCCAAAAAGAAAAAAAAAAAATAAGAACTCAAAACAAACATTTACTTTTCTAAATATTTTGCTTCACTTGAGTCACACTTCTATCATATATGTACAAAGATTGTTTGAAATCTACCTCCAACTTTACAATACATTACGATTTTTAAATGTGTAAACATTATAAATATTTCATGAAATATTTACTTTCCAAGAATTACCCGAAACGTATACAAGCAAAACTAAAATTAAGTTCATTTAAAACATAATGTATTCTTTGCTTCACATTCTTGTTCTTAGTGTATTGAATGCTTCAAAAATGGATAAATATTTTTTTAACAGACAACTGTTTAGTTTTAAAAATTTTTCGCAAAATAGATTAGTTTAAAATTCTTTTTATTTTTAATAAAAACATTTGTGCATATTGTTTTGTTATATTTCTTTCATTTATCATAGAATGTAATATATTCTAATGCCACGAAAGAAAAATACAAATATAGTAAACTTTGAGCTACGAAATATTTTTTGATAAAAAACGAAGTAGACACGTAGAGTAAAAGATATGTTTTAATTAAACTTCATTTTCTTTTACAATACTATACACACATAACATTGATTTGATATTTAAATTTTTAGGAAACATTAACTGTAATGAGAAAACGCAAAATTATATGAGAATGCGATACTTTTTCTTATATTATATTTAACGATATAACATTCTACTTTAGTTTTCCTTGAAAATTTTCAAAATCTATTTGCCAAGGCAGTTAGTTATTCATTGCTTTCAATATTTATCAAGTCTGGAATTGATACTACCTACAACTTAAATTTCAAATAAAAATACCAAACATAAATAGAATCCAAGTCGAAAATATTTCATTACCACTTGGTTTCCCTGTTCCTAAAACATATGTTTGCGATGTATGTGAGCAAAAGAATAAAGTTACTTTTCAATAATATTTCAATCTAATGTTGCATCGAAAGCTTTTTGAATTATTGATATTTAAATATTTTTATCCTTCGTTCCATTGTGTCTGTTAGACATTGTTATAATTATCTGATAGCAAAGTGTTTTTTCCTTTTTCATTCCTTTTTATTAATTATTTGATAATTTAATTATCAGTTTGTACAAGTTATTATTTTGTTATTCTAGATAATCATTCGATTAAATTTAACACCGAACCTCAGAATACAATGTTTAATGTTAAGTTTATGCACCGGATTATGCCAGTCTAGACAAACGAACAGGATATTTGACTTCCCCCAATTTCAATAGCTTCCTGTCTCAAAATTTTTTACATTGCTGTTATTAAATGTTCAATGAAATGAATTTTAAATATTGGAAAAGGGGTAAACTTCGTTTCCATTTCTTTCAAATGCAACGCAAAATTCTGAATTAACTTAAAAACAATTTTAAATTTGTTAATCTTTTTGAATTTAATTATCCTAGATTCTTAAAAGCTTTAATTCATTAAAATTTTTGATTTTAAAACTTTTAATAGCTCTTAAATTATTAAATTAAATTTTTTTCGCTATTGCTTGTTTTAACTTTTAAGGTATTTTCTCCATTTCAAGGTCTTAAATCACTTCTGGACAAGCGACGAACCAAAGTTCAGTCTCATAATATATATTTTCAGGCAGAGTATAAGAGCTCGAGAGGGTTAAGCATCCCGAGAAAGCCTTTTTCTGCAAATGCAATAGGTTCTGTAGTGGACTTTTTTCGAAGTATTTCTAATGTACCCTAAACTTTCCGTAAGACATAAAAGTAATATTGTTTCATTTATATGTTTATGAAGAAAAAAAAATCATCATTTGTAAAATGTATTTAACTATTTCGAAACGCCATCACTAATTTTATGCTGTTAAATTATGATCCAATAAGAGATAAATCTTACTGTACCATTAGTACTTAAATGTCAACTAAAATTCATTGGTTTTTTTCATAACTTGTTTTCAATGAAATATTTCCATAAAGGTAGAAGAATATAAATTTATATAACTTAAAGCAATGTCATTATTATTCAAAATAAAAAGAATTGTTACTTAAGAAATGAGTTGAAATAATTAAGGAGAATTTTAACCTCCTTAAATTACTCTTCGGCTAAAAGCTTACTTAATTATTCGAACCATAAAAATATTTAGTAGGAAAAATTTCAAAGTGTGTAATGATATACTGATAAAACTTCTTTTTACACAATTTAACATATTTATATGTTCAAACATAAATGGTGGAAAAGCGAATGAGAAAGGAAACTAATAAGTGATAGGCACCAAAGTTTATCAAACTGTTACATCGTATTTAAATTCAAATAAAGAGTAGAAGAAATAATGAGGGGAAATATGCCATGGAGTTCTCAAATTACATAAAATACCAAATTGCAATAAGTGACTAAATTTTCGAATCCTGTATAGACCATATACATTTTAAAATGCATCCCTTCAAATTGATCTATTATATCCATTATTATATTTGTGAAAAATTTTACGCATAAACATAAAAATAACTAAAATTTAATATTGCTTTTAGATACAAAATAATTCAAGAATTATACATCTCCAACAAAATATTTCATTTTAAGTGTGTAGTTAAAAAAATTCCTCACACTTCTCGGATTTTTAAAAAGAAATATTCTAAAACTAAGATACAACTCATCACTGTGTTGTGAAAAAAACAGAAGATGAGTTTAAAGCAACATTATGTCGCCATAATTTGAGTTTGGATTACTGAATTGCATTTAGGAAGGATTCCCTTTGTCTGTCAAGAGTTTATATATGACATTTTTAGCAGCGTTGCGCTTGAAGAGATTTGATTGATGGCGATATTTGCTTAATGACCCGAAGACAAACATCTAGGAAATGGTAGACAATTGCTTATGTTTCAGGGAAAGAGATGATACTTTATTAGAAGTGATGTAGAGGAAGTCGGTTTCCGATGCAATAGTGTATTTCTAGCCTCTTGTAAATAAATTCAAAAAAAGGATGCTTTCATTTCTATATTGGAGAAAAATAATAAATAGCGATGTTTTTGAAAGTCAGTGAGATGTAATAAAGACTAACGCAAATCATTTGGATAAATTGAATCGGTATATGTGTCAAAATATAATGTTTTAAGCTGCATAATTTGTAATGAATATTTAAAATATCAAGAGTAATGTTAATATATTTAGAAAAAGTTAATTCTTATTAATATACAGCAGTAATCCATATCAAATTATGTTTCGTTATTTAAATTTTTGAAGGAATTAAAATTCAATTTTATTCTATCATCTACGAATTGAAACTTATTTCATGAAAAACAGTACAACAAAAAATAGAAAATTCTGTGTAAAAATATTTTTGAATAATTTCCTGCTCTAATGAAATACATTAATGGACTGAACATGAAAGAAAAAGTTGGTTGTATCTAGAAGGATTAGGTTATTTGATTAGATATTTGGAAATAAGTTAGCACTCACCAATAACTAGAAATGATTAGTAACTAAGCATGGGTATAACAAAATTTATTGGTCATTATACAAAATCATTACAACTCTCTATAGGATACTGGGAAGCCATTATTTCTAACATATTCTGCTACAGGTCCTGATATGGAGTCGTAGATGATTTTAACGGTGTCTTGATTCAATTCATTCCATTTATATTGAACTTTGGCATGAAGGTCTTACAAATTTTGTGTTACCGGTATAGTTTCAACAGAATGGCTAATAGAATCCCATGTATTTTCTATGGAGTACTGGTCTGGTAATGATGGTGGCCACAACATAGTGTTTATGGCTACGAGGGATGCTCCTGTGATGGCAACGGTATGAACATGAATGATTGCTTTGAAATAGAGGTCTGATATGGGCTTTCTAAAAACGATTTATCACTGGTTGAAGAAATTCACTAACGTACTTTTGGGCAGAAAAAATAGTTTTGATGGAAAATAATGCTGATCGGGTATGGTGCGAAATCACACCTCATGTCCTTAGATTCTGCTGTCTAGATGTGTGATAAGTGATAATAAATTTTCCTTTACTGCTATAACAAGGTATCCACCACACACATGCAGTTATCATCCTCACCAAAGCAATAGCCATGCTCATCACTACAGACGACACGCTGACATTCCCCATGGCTCCAAACTGCTAATTTGTGAACTGAAATCTGGCGACGTGTCTGTGGGGTCAGGGGCAATCAACGTAAGGGTCTCCATACGCGCAATCCAGAAGAATGCCGCAGTCTGCTAATGGTACAGGCACTTACAGGGTGGTACTATGAGGTATCTGCTATAGATATAATATATCTATAGCAGATACCTCATTGATATAATATCTGGAATTGTGGCAGTTGGTGTGCTTCGTACTTGCCAGAAAATTCTTCAATCTTCCCTACTTGTAGTCTATGCAAATTTCCCTGTGCTTATCTGTTATGATTGATAGCTTCATTGTACCCAATTCCACCAAAATCATAAAACTGTAGCATTTGTGCGACCAATAGGGTGCGGAATCCGAAGGAATGCCCATCCGCCTCCTTGTAGACACAAAAAGAAAGATGACAATATAGTTTTTAAAATGAAAACTGTTTAGATAATAAATTGTTTGATCCACTAAGATCTACTATTTTAAAACGTACAGGAGAGTCAAATCTATAAATAAAATTAGGGAAAATATTTAAATTTAAAGGATATCTTAAAAATACACATCTATACTTAGAAAATATCATAACTCTCTTGGAAAAATTATCTATCTACCAATGCTTATACTACTTAAAATATTAGGAGATATTCCCCCCAAGGAGTAAAAAATAATGATAAATAAATATATACAGAAAGTAAAAATAAAAACAAAAGTAGGTATTTTTTTTTCTTTTCTAGAAATTTTATAAAGTTCAGTAATGCTTATTTTCACATTTATATCAGAAATGAATCGCAAGGAATGTATAAAGAAAATATATGGAAGGAAAAATTTTAGAGCTTAAGTTTTAAAGAAATATTATTGGTTGCTCATTTGCCTGGTAATGGCGTTTTCTTTCAAGATACAAAGTGAATATTTTTGTTGCTTGTATTTGACATTTGAGAGAAGATGAGTTGAATGATAAATATTTGATTCCTTCTCTGATGCCTCATATCACATGATTCAATAGGAAAAAAAATTTAATCGATAAAATTGTAATAATTATATCGCAATATAATGATATAATAATGTTTTAGTCACTTTTTGCCTTTTTTTAGAATATGTTTTTTTTCTCGAAATTTATAATAACTAATTTTCAAATTTAATTTTAATAATTTAGGTCTGAATTTGTTTGTGATTAAGTTTTACCAAATGCTTCCAACTAAAATTCTTTAGAGTCTCAAAAATCAAATTTCAATATGACTTTAAAGCGATTATAGATCTAATCTCTAGCACATTTAATCATTCATAAATACATGTTAATCTGTAGCTAACAACTTGGATATTATGAGAGAAAGATACCAGATCAAGTGTACTCCCTATTGTAGTCCATTAGTACTAAACAATTTAATGAATTCACTTTTTTTTCAAATAGAGGTTAATATTGTAAAAATTACAAGAAACATTACAGCTATTATAGCGTTCTTCGGATAAGCGTAAGTGCAAAAGGCATTTTTATATTTCAGAGTCAATTTTTCGGTACAATTTTAGAGCTTCCGTCAAAGCTTCAATTAAAAGTAATTTTCCGTAGAATGACAATAAAATGAAAGGTTTTAGTTTATTTCTAAAATGATATTTATAGAAATAAACTAAAACCTTTTTTTAAAATATATTTCGGAAGATAAATACTGTCAATTGAAAACATATGATCAGAGATTTATACCTGTATTTGGGGAGTGCTTATCAATGGGAAAAGATATTTTCTGAAATGGAGAACAAAAATTCTTAATCCTGATCATAATTAACAAATGTCGATTTGGGAATAATTTTACTGATAAGAAGTACTTATTTCGGATTCCAGTATAATAGAATGTTATCTCAGGAAAAACAATTACATTCAACGTAGTAGTACAAAGTTAATAATTAGTTCTTTAATATGTTTATAAATGAATGAAAATATTTTTATAAGTGTTAACATAATTATATAAATATATCTGTAAATGTATCACTTCGTTATAAAAAAAATGTTATTTTTATTTTGTTCTATGAGTCGAATTACTCAAGAAATATCTTTGGATTTGCAACCTGAACTACTAAGCTTACTAATGTTTCCATCTGGCCTTTTCCAAAAATGCTTGCCATCCCCTGCTTTAGATTGTTTTTAATATCCTTTCTTTCTATGTCCGTTCTCCTCAAAAACGCTTAAAAGTTAAGAAGCTGTTACATAATGAATGTAAGAATCCAGTATTATTTACAAGAATTTTATAAGATTTGATTCGAGTTCATCGAAGAACACCTCTCAGAAGGAAGAAGGATTACTTAATGTTAGTTAGGTATGCCTTAAAATTCAGCGCTTAATATGATGTAGAAAATTTGAAGAATGAAACACGATGTGAAGTATTTTTCTCACATTTTATTTACCGTAAAATTGAAACACTACTTCCAAAGAGAACGAGCCTCATTTCCTATATAAACTTAACTTTATTTTCTTCTTCTCTAATGAAAGCATTTCGTTTTTGTAATTTTTGTTTAGAAATTTAACTCAGCATTTTATTTAGAATTTTAGTGACATACTTATGTTCCTCTCCCAATGGAAAAGTGTTTTTTTTTAGATTTTACTAGAAAAGAAAAGAAAACTTTTTTTTTCCATTTAATCTCCATTACAATACTCCTAAATTTAAGGCTTTTACAATTATTGAAAATTCGAATACGAGTAACAATAAGAGCATCTCAAAATTATCTGGCCCTTTTATAAGTTCACAATGCTAAAAGCTAACGTAAATTTATACAACGAATTGAAGTCTTCATTCGTTCTAAGAGTTGCTTGTAATTTTAATTTCTTTACGATTATTTCTTCGAAAATAAATATCAACTGTACTTGTAATCAAAACACTTTTATTTAATACACTTATTTAAAAATGTTTGCAGGAAAACTAATATTTTAACGAAAATCCAGGTAGAGGATAATATCTCCTTCTTACAGCAAAAAGAGAACAAAAATATCTGAAGAACTCTTGTTCACAATTAGAGTAGTCCTTTTTATTCCTAAAATTGAGTAATCTTTTTTTACCATTAATTAACTTTTATTTTTACTTCATTGATTTATTTAAATCATTCTAGTCAAGATAGAAAGAAGACGGAAGGATGTAAAATATTTAAAATGTTTTCTACTTGTTGTTATGCAATATAGTTTTTCTTCTGAACTATATTGCTCAGTAAAATATTTTTATCTGTTCAGACTCATTTTTCACCAGAAAGTGGCAAGTACATGATTTTTGAAAATGTATATAAGCTTAGATACACCTATTGAAAATTACAATCACAACTAAATCCATATTATAATTTTTAAATGTACTCTTAGCGTCCGAAATCACTTGTAAGCAAGTTATTATCAAACATTTTTTATAATGAATGAGCTTTCAATTAGCTTATGATTTAACTTAGAAATAAAAGTGATGTAAAGCTATTCCATACATTTAGTAATGTTGTTCACTCGATTTGACAAAATACAAACTGAAATACTCTGAACTATTTGAATACTGAAACTTTCAAATATTTTGAATTATTTTTAAAGTATATTTTGTATCTATTTTCTCGGTAAAATATTAAGATCTTAGCTTGTAAAAAGGTTGAAGAAAAATAAGAAAACATAAAATACCACAATAAATAAAATGTTTAAGGAGCTCTAAGTAAAAATAAAGGAATGGCAGTTAAATACTGTTATCGAGTTGATAATTGAATCGAAAAATCGAAAAAATAAATTCGAGTCGAATAAATTGTCTTCATTTATTTGTAACCGTAATAGCTTTACTTCATTGTTATTTCCATATACTCATGATATTTTGATGATTTAAAAAATACACACACACAAAGATTACAAGATTAGAGAGCAGTATGAGTCAGCCAGATCTTTTCTGGAACCATCTATGAAATTTTATGATTGATTTCTAACATTGCTTATGAAAACTGTAAGCAAATTTAGTAACCGTAATTTTTTTTAATAAAGTATTTAAGGCCTTTTTTAATACGTCTTTTTCTGAAAGGAACTACGCAGCTGTAAAAATTTTATAATTATTGTTATAAAATATAAATAAGATTTTAAAAAATCCCTATCTCCCCTTGACTTGGTAATGAATGATCATAAAAAGTATTTGCTTGATATTTCAAGAAATGCCTTGTTTAGATAATTATTCAAAACAAAACGTTGAGCATAAATTTTTTTATGTTATGATATTCTCATTGTATTAAAAATAAGTAATATTCCAAAACATTTTAAATACTTTTTATGATTTGTATTAAATTTAAGAGAAGTATTCTAACTCCTTTTCCATTCATATTTTATGGGACAAGAGAAAAAATATCGATTGCATTATATACCTTGTTTTAATTAATCATGTTCATATATATGCCTGAGTAGTTATTCATAACTTAATTACTGAATTTTTGGCATTAGTGTATGCAGTTAAATAATTACATTTTGAACTATAAGAGGGATTTTGTTTTACAAATACACTCATAGTAGCATGAAGATATTTTATAGGTGCATTACAAACCATATAAAATTAAATAAAGGAATTTAAAAAAAATCAGTGCAACTGTTTAAAAATCTTGATATTACTTTTGGATAAATCTTAAAGAACATTTACGAGCGTGTTAACCTCTTTTATACTGATCCATGGCAAAACTTTCATAATTGCCAAAGCTCTTTTAATTTATTTCAAGTACTGTAATGGTGGTTTTTATTGTTTTTCGGTATTAACCATCAAACAGAAAATCGAAGAGAAAAACTTTGAAGGAATTACTTTTGTGATCTAGTCACGCGTAAAGAACATCGTATGTTACTGAAGCATTGAAATGACTTCCTTTATTTTAATTCAGCTTTTTATTCAGCTTAAATTATGTTTTTGTGTTGTTTTAATTTGTTTCTTTTAAATTTGACTTATACATAATAAGAAATAAATCAGAAATTTAAAATATTTTATTGCATTAAATAATTAATTATTATATTTTTGGTTATTATCGTCATTCATTAATATATTTGAATATAAGATTTAATCTCATATTAACATTTTTTGGAATGGGAGTTTTTATGAATTTATAAATACCTTTTTCTTCTAAAGAGTTATGGTTTTTTTCATACTGATTGAAATATGTACTTAATAGATTCGAATTAGGTTACACTGTGACACAACCTAAACCCAAGGATTTGAATCAGATTTTAAAAATTAAATGTTAAGTAATAAATAAACATAATAGTACAGAATTACTTTCAAAGTAACTTTAAAAAAAAAAACTAGCCAAAACTTGGAGAGAAGAAAAGAAAAATATTGTTTCAACTTTAAAAATACGTTTTTTAACTAATATTTTGCAGTTATTTGAGAGTAACGCTAATTTTTTTCAAGATATTTAGAATATATTAACTCCTGAATCACGATGCAGGATTTTAATAAAGCAGTAATAATAAGAAAAAGAAATATATGAAGATTTTGAAAACCGTTTCATGATTAATATTTTTGCATTCTTTTATTGATTGCAAGAATATTTCAAAATTTTATTCATTTGCTTTTCCAAATTATTATGTAGCAATACGTAACTGAACAGCGTCTCA
>BMAW01064976.1:248609-292763 GCA_019974015.1 Nephila pilipes | reverse complement strand
GGCATATCGACGTTATTATTGAACCCTGGCTTTTTAAGTATACAACAATTATGTTTCACCTGATGTTATACTCAGTTTGGCTTATAATTCGAAGTCATAAGATCTTGTATTACTGATTACGAGTATTCCCCTTATTTATTTGATTTATTAAAATTGACAATCATTTTACATATTTTATTATTTTCTGCTTTTTTTATAGTTCTGTGCCCTTCTAATCATCCACATTCTTGTTTGAATAAATGAGTTTAGTGATATTTAAAAGTTTAGGAAGTAAAAACACTTTTTTATTAAAAATTATTATGCTCTGCATACTTTATTCGTGATGTTTTTTAACGATAAATGTGATTCACAAAACAAATTTCTGCTCTTCTGGTAAGCTACAATAAATTAAGAAAATAAAATACATTTTAATTCGGAAAATTATAAAATAGTTAAAGATTCCAAATTTAATGTAAACAAATGAAATAGGATATCAACATACGTATTATAATTAGGTTTCAATAATTTTGAATAATGTTATAAAAGATTAAAATACGAAAATATTTTTAATAAATGTAAAATCACTGTTAACAAATTATACGAACACTTTTCTAAAAAATATGAAAATTATAATAATATTGTTTCTCCATTTTCCTGATAACCTCAAATACTCTATCTTTCTTTGAAATGACTAAATGATTGAGTTTAGTGACAAAAATATTGCACCATTCATTTACTATGGCTATTTCCACTCATGGGCGGAAAAAAACTGTTTATTTTTAGCATACATCTTGGTACGTAATATATCCCCAAAATTTTTCACGGAGTTCAAGTTAGAACTTTGACTTGACCTCAGCAAAACATTAATTTTTTCTCTTTGAAACTATTCCTGTGTTGAGTTGGATATATACCTAGAAGGATTGGTCTGCTGAAATATCTAAATAGCACCACCTAATAAAAGCCTAAACGGTATCAAATTATATAAAATACTCGTAACTCGATATTGTGTGGAGTCAATATGTCCGGAGACTTGATGTAAATTGCCCAATTCATCATGACTGAAGGTTCCCCCAAACTATTTCTCCTCCTCCTCTCTGCAATTTGTTTCCTGAAATATTATTTTGGTTCCTTCCTCAAATCATGTCAATAATATATTTGTAATTAGTCATTTTTATCGTCAAGGTTAAATTTCTTTTCATCAGAAAATACAATTTGTTTACTTTCATAGTTCCTAGACATGATATTCTTAGCCCATTTCAGTCTTTTTTCTATGTGATGCTTAAGCAACTTCAGTGTTCTCTTAAACTTTCTACATTATATATTAGCATTTGATTTAGGACCTGTGGCTTCTCTTCCAAACTGTGATATGTGAAATTGTTTGCTAAAACATTCCGAAATTGTACTTGTCGAAATACTTGTTTTAGTTCATAACCAAAAAATTTGTTGATCACTTTATGCTATCAAAATCCGTTTCCTTATGGATCGTTTCATACTGTTTGAATAATCTTTTTCAATATATACCATTGCGAATGGTAGTTTTAAAATACTTCATTAAGCTAGCTACTCTACTTCCCAATTTGCTAGTACACTTAAAAAATAAAATTTTTCTCTCTTCTTTCTCAGATATCTTTTTATCCCGCGTCATCTTCGAATGAATCGTGGATAAAAACCAGCACCTCAGGTAAAGCTGTAAAGAAGTACAAACGCATGCGTTTTGAAATGATTCTGATTTGACATTTTCTGGGGTTCTTATAATTTTTTAACCAACACTTTATGAAATCGTAGAAAAATTAGTAGATATTAATTAAATTTAAGTTAATTTTTAAAGTTCCAATTAATACAAGAAGTGTTTTCCGATCCATTTTAAATACACTCGCTTAATTGTTACATAATATGCCTTATGTCATTCTTTTAACATTCCTGTTTTGGGTGGTTTGTTATTCTCTGATTTATTACTTATTGAAACTTTCGCTTTCTTCTTTATTGTTCCTCGGGGTATTATTCTACTGTAATGTTTAGTTAGCTGTTTTCCAAGTTCCATTAGAAACATGCATTTTTTGCACAGCCTTTTTTGATTGTAAGGAAGAAAACATACATAAAATAATATGCACATTTATTAAAAGCAATATCCCTCTAAATCATATTGTAGAATAAATACAAAGGCTATCACGTAGTTTACTCTTCGTCTGTATATTTGGTAACTAAATGATTAGTAGTATCTACATGACCTTTAGTTTCATTATAAAATAGTTGATATAGTTGAAATAGTTGAAAAGGGTTATGATAATATAATTGAAAGGGTAACCACCATTTTATTTATTTTTGACATACATAAAGCAAACATCCGGTTGAAACCCAAATAATGATAAAATAATTTTTCTATCATGTGAAATCTTTCTAGTGTTATTTGAAATACATATGATACAAAAACAGTACATTTATTTTGATATGTATTTCTACGGATATTATTGACATGGGTCAATTAGACACATTGATATTATACGTCATTGTGTCTATTATTTTATTGTATTATTACTACATTGTATTTATTATGCTCAAACGAAGCTTAAATGAATTACAATCATTGCTGGAAGCTATCAAAGTTCAAGCGAAATATTAATTTGATGGTTTATCAATTAGGCGAAATAGTAAGCTGGTGAACTGAGTGTTATTAACAAAGCTGTGACTATCAGTAGAAGGACTGTTTTGTATCTGTGTTGTTGATTTCTACAAGTGCTGTTTTTTGTTCCCGTGGTTTCGCTTATCTATACAATTGCTGTGTTTCTTCACTGTGCTGTTAATTTCTCTGAGCTTTGTACCTGTATTCGCCTTGTAATGAGTATTTGTGAATAAAGCGTCATTTACCATTATCCACCTTGTTAGACATATTCCACAGGACGCCCATGAGACACAATAATGTAATGTTATTTTATAACACTATACTATTATCAAATTGATACAATCGTACAGCGATGAAGGTTTGGTTGCCACGTGTGAAGCATGAATAGTTTGAAATGCTCATATGATCAACAAATAACATGTAGATATAGAAACTAGTTTTATTACATTCTGAAAGGATTTTTCAATAAAACTTATTCCTTATAAATTTACAAGAAATGTTTAAGAAGACACAGTATTAAACACATCATATTTTTTTTAAAAAAATGTAGAAATATTGTTAACATAAGAAATTATTATACATTTAAATATTTTTGGTTTGAACTAAATAAATTTAGGAAAATTTTAATCTATTTATGTTTAATTAATCCGAAAATCCTTACGCATATTTACCAACTTAATTGATACCATTGTATTTGTCACTATTCTCGTTGTTGTTGTAGAGGAAAATAATTGAATTGTCTGAAGATTACTTTATTACAAATCTCGAAACAAAAATGCATGAAAAATATTTCGGATCACAACAAGGAACTATATGGCTCCCGTCTTCAAAGTTGTTTACTCCTCTAGGAGTCTTTACACTTATAAGAAATCCAGGATATAGTGCATAAAATGAGAATTACTTCAACGTTTTAACAACTTCTTTATAAATATAATATACTGATATATTCCTTGCTTTTTAAGCTTAAAACTCTTCTAGAATAAGAAAGAACTCCGAAGGTATTATCAAAAAAAAAAAAAAAAAAGACAAGCGAGTCTTTGATACTGAATATATTTTGCTTCTAGCGACGTGGTTGAAAGGACAACCCCCTTAAAAGAAAATACTACTTTGAGAGAAAGGTCTTGTAAATTTTCGCAAATGTGCTTTTGGGATTTGGTGGCTATTTTCTTAATGGGGAGATTATTTCTTAGTTGATAAAATAATTTGAAAGCTTAAATTATTATACGGCATTCTCAGCAAAGGAAGACAGTATATTTAGAGTGCAGCTAACGTAGTTAATATCCTTCGTGTTGAGAAAATCTGATGAAAATCTGATGATGTCTGAAAATCTGAAATCTGAAAATCTGATGAAATCTGATGATCGATATAATTAGGGTCGAACACTATTCTAAAGCCTCAGATATAAATTATTACAATGATTTTCTTTTATTCTGAAAATTCTTAATCTTATATAAAATAAAAAGATGAAAATTATAAAATAAGAGTCTCTCCTGAAAATTAAGTTTTAATTAATGCAATACAAATAAACTTCCTACTTATTCTTAAGAAACTGCTTATTTTTGATTTTTCGATTACCAGTAATAAAATTGGGCAAAACATCACAAGTTATATAAGTTATTTAAATTACCTAAACGGTATAATATATCCGATTTATACATACAGATTGTTGATATATTTTAATAATAATGCATATTGATAAATATGCTAATAGTAGATATGATACTGAAAACTATTGAAGTTGTTGATCAACACAATAGTACAAAACAAAGAATAAAATTTAATATGGGAATAAGAATTGTATGCAAGTATGAAAGAATAAGATAAGATTATTTTTAAAAAAGTAGTCTTTTCAAAAATAATACCAAGTTCTAAACTTAGTTTAAAAATGTATACCACATGAGAGTGAGATATTGTCATGCATTCTAATTTTGATTATAAATTCGCCTATAAATGATATGTATGATTTTCGGAGCTTCTCGAGATCAAACTCAGGGATACAAACAAACTTCTTGAGAATGATATATTATTTTAATCCTTTTAATTATTTCATTGTAACTATCATTTAATGTTACATTAAATCTCACAATCTTAACATATACATTTACATTTTCTTACTCGTTCTAGGTAAAGTTTATAGATTATTTAAAATGATTTTTGGTGTAAATTCATCTTATTTTTCATATTTTATTGTTAGAAGTATTCATTAATTTAAAGCAACTAATAAATAATATAAGTTACATAGTAAAATATATATGAATTTTTATAGATTTAATATGTTATGTAATAATTGCCAATCTAACAATTTATCTTAATCCCATAGGATATAAAGATTTTAGCTTACAGTAGCAAATAAAAAATATATTCAATTGAAATACAAATGGACACAGTTTAATTCTTTTTTAATCTAGGGGATTGTCCAGTAAATTATTCAAACAATTACAATTATAAAACCAAAGGTGGTTATGATTTCTGTGAGACTAACTTTCATTTTCATGGAAGATAATTTTTCGGAAATAATATACTCATTTAGAAGTTAATTTAATTAACTAATACATTTAATGAGTTGACATCCTTCATTAGTTAAGGCCCTTATAAATAACTTCGAATCAGAAAATTTTTCGAATTTTGTTACTGATTATGATCAATTATTTTACTCATTATCCGCGAATTTTAAAAAATGATTACTAAGTAATTTTTCCAAACACTTTGATCTAATAAGTACGCAACGTTATTAAAAGTTGTATTTAACACTTTAATTATATAACCATTGAAAAATATGCAGCTTTTCCATGGAATTGATTTAAAATATAATAAGTACTTTTTATTGCTTACGAAATTTCGATAACTAGTTATGGTAAAGTTGATTGGTTGGGAATCCATTTACTTCAATTTAAATTAATTAGTGAAAAGGAAAATTTTCATAATATATGTACAAATGCCCTCAGGGTGAAAATTGTTTTAACTTCAATTAAACGTTATTACTTAGACGTTATGGGTTTAGTTAAGAAATCTCACTTTTAAAACTTTTCTAATCTTCTGTTTTATCTGAAAACAATTTTGAAAACAGGAAATAAGTTTGGACATTTACTGTATTAATTAAAATTAAGTATAGTACTTATATCGATGCTTTTATCCATTTGAAACACAAAGTTATGCAAAAGCTCATTTAAATTTGTAGCAACCAGAACAAAAAGTAAATTAGTGGTTAATTCTATGAATTTTGTATTCAAAATTGTTTTTAAAAAAAATATATCGACATCATAAATAATACTAAAACATAAGTACTTCTTAATACGGAAAAATATTATATTTTTTAACCATGGCTTAGGATTATATAAAACGTTCATTTAGTATTTATACAAATTGAATTATTAAAAGTGCTAATAAAGTAAATGGTATTGAAATTTTTTCGAAATAACATCTTCGCTTAAGTTTTCCTGATAACTCCCCATATCCATTGTTATCTTGCCTGTTTAAATTCAATATGCAAATAGTATTATTAGGATACGCACCAATATCTGGAGAGAGCACGTTATTAAATCCAGAAAGTTTCCTAAAATATTTTGTCATTTAATCTCAAACCTATTCTCCGATTAATAGATTTCCTGATAATGAAATATAGTGAGTTCTCGACCAGGAACATATAACTTTTCTTAAAGTATTTAAGTACTACGAAAGAATGCTACAGAATTTGTTTCATGAATTGCATAATGAAAAAAACTATGAAGAGGGTAATGTAATTAAAGTAATGCTATAAGATTCCCACACGAAGAATACTCAGAATATACATATATAAATACTTTATTACAAGGGTCGGTACAATTAAACATTCTGCCGACTATTAAGATGATAGATATAAAAAGTTTTTTCAATATTAATGAAACAGTCTGAATATATGGGCATAAAGATTGTTTATTGATTCTAGCAGATTTTAGTTGGGCTTTCGCTAACAAGGTCGAAGTGGAATATCATAAATATTTCAGATGATCTTAACCCTTTCGCTACCGGAGGGAGGAAAAAAAAGTGCTTCTCTGGGACTGCGGTTTCTTACCGCGGAGTGTCTCGCTGTGCCCAAACGATTTTAGATATTAAGCCTAATTCGTGAAAAAAATTTCTCTAAAATCGGCTATTTTTTGAAATATTTTACTATTTGCATATATTAATTAAAATGCATTAAACTTAGTATATACAAAAGAAAAAAATGATTTAATCGAAAATTGAATGTTTTATACATAAAATTATATTAAAAATCATACTTTTAAGAAAATACAAAATATATTTACATATGTTACATAAATTTCATGGTGTAATGATATACCATTATATGCAATATACGGTTATAAAAGATAAATCTTGTTTTGCTGTATGGTATAGTTATAAAAAAAAATTCAATGCATAGTACAACGTAACATGTCTTACACACATATTTTGACGCTTCACTTAAGTTTTTGGGCAAAGGGAACATCATCTTCGTTCTTTTTTTTCATTTAATGGCTATGTACAGGTTTGGATTTTATTTTAGCTAACATTTTCCCTAACATATTATAATCGCTAACAGATTCATTCATTAATTCGCAAATCTCAGTATCAGTTATATACTTTTTTTTCGTCATAACTGTAGCTACAAATAAAAACTGACCGAATGAAACGAACAACTGAGAACATGTACTACCAAAAGCCCTAACCCCCATAAAGGACCATAAATTCTCCTTCGAACTTCTAAGAACCAAGTAAGAAAGAAAAAAGCAAACCGAACGCAAGTGCACCCTTTAACTCATTACATTTAAAGAGCTGCGCTCCACACGTACTTT
Source organism: Nephila pilipes (assembly GCA_019974015.1). Classification (NCBI taxonomy): domain Eukaryota; kingdom Metazoa; phylum Arthropoda; class Arachnida; order Araneae; family Nephilidae; genus Nephila; species Nephila pilipes. The sequence continues at coordinate 285,353 of BMAW01064976.1, read as the reverse complement.
TAACAATTACCCCCCTAATGGTAGCCAGAAGTGAAATCCAAGCCCATATCACCAAGGTCAATACTCCAAATAACCTATCTATATAGATTTCGCGGTATTGTAATGCCATATAGTAACATTAAAGAAATCAAATAAAACGTTCTCATCAAGCGTATGTCTATTGATACGTTGAGCCGTAGAAGACACGCAGCGTATCCCCCGTGATACGTTGGGCAAAAGAGAGCCAACACGAGCGTATCGCCTGTCATACGCTGGGAGCGAACGGATTAAAGGGAGAATATAAGAACAAGAGAGGAGAAAATAGGAAAGAGAATGTAATCTTGCCTTGATTTTTATATCAAGTGTTTTCTATTAGAGACGTCACAGAACATGTTTTACAGGATTAGGGATTCAAGGGAATTTTAACAAGAGACAGGGAGTCTAATAGGGATTATTTTGTCATATTTATGACCGTGGCTTCTTTGGTTTTAACGTCTCACTTTTTATTCCTTTATAATTTTGTGAATCGCTAAGTTGATGATCTTTCAAAGTGAAAAGTGATGATTGTTCGGCTTAAGGTTAGAATTTTAAAATTTAAACATTTGTTAGAGTATAACAATTATTTGCCCATTGATTTGCTTCGTAAAAGTAAATGTCTTGTTATTTAATGTATATAAATTGAGCATTGCCTGTACATAGTCATTTCACAATTGTTTTTGAGTATCATTCATCTGGTCATTACGTGGTGTAATAAGGGATCGTCACTAATATTAACAATTTGCGCAGTGTTCAGTTTGCATTTTTTCTCTTGACCAGATAAGATTTTGTTCATAAGATGTTTGTTTGGATATTTTTTGTGATTTAGATGTAATGTATTTTTGTAAAAATATATTATCATATAAGTGGTAGTTTGAATGATTTTCAAATAATAAGTTTTCATGGATAATCACATACATGCATTTCAGGGGGCAAAACCCTAATGTCTAATATGATGCAGGAGCAGTTATGGACTTTATTGAGAGTCAATGGAAGGAAACTAAGTATTCCAATGAACCGAATGATTGGATGTTGCAAAATTTAAGTGGGATGGTTTGAAACATTTTTTAGTTGTTCTTATCTTATGGTAAATTATTCGGAATGTGTCACTCGGGTATTTTTTCTTTGTAGGTGTCATTTCTAAAGTTCGGATCATTGCCTGAAGGGAGTACATTCTATTTTTTTGTAAGATCTGCCTGAATTTCTTTTCAGATTTTCACATTTATTTCGCAATTCTTTAATTGAGGAGAGGTTAATTAGCTATTTATAAGCAAATCAGTGCAAGATCAAGGATAACATGACACTTTAAAACTAGTGAGGCTACCTTGGTAGTTAATTAATGCATCTAGTGAGCTTTGGCTTTCATTTTTATTCTAATCCTAAGTTCTCAATGGGTTATCGTACCCAACGAAAAATCACGTTTCATTTCTAGAGAGGGTTGTGATGTTGAGCTATTTTCTCTTCACTAACCTTGATGACTTTTATCAAGTTAATTAAATCGCATACAGCTACAACTTCTTCCAAACCTAAATGAAACAAGATTAAGCAAATTAGATGAAGATAAAGTAAAATTAAGCCATTTAAATAAATTTGTACATGATTGATATAGAATTAATGGAAAAATGAAGGAAGGTATTATATAATTACTTGTGATTCGATAATTATCATCCCGATTGAAATTTTTCGGTTAGTTTAGCAGATTAAAGAGAGCTCCACTAAATGTAATAAGCTACTTAGTTACTTTCGAAGTGAGTTCTGAAATTAAGAATGAACTGTCCAGTAAGGTAAACATCTTATTTAAATCATGAGCTAAATTGGGAATGTAGAAAGAGCAACATTAAATATACTACAGTGATAATAAATAAAGACTTCATTTTGTTCTTCAGTGTTTTCAATGGGAGTTTAGTAGTTTTTTTTATTAATATATAAGATTAAGATATGGCAATAGAGCCGCATAATGACGGGGGAAATGACATGGTTCCAATGTACTTAAAAATACCTCTTCAAAAAGGTTTCGAAAGTAAAGTAAAAAGACTTACATATATTAAGTATTTTAAATAAGAATATTTCTCAGGGCTCATAACTTAAGGGGAAAAAATACGCTTAGGACTTTTCTGTAAATGTATGATGAGATGGATTACCACAGAAACTTAATAAATCTAATCACACAACGAAAGGAAGGCTAAAATGCGTCACTTTGTAACAAGATTCCTTATCAAAGACATTCAGCTTCATAGAACTGCTAATGCAATCTGTAGATAATAGAAGAAACTATTTAGCATTAAATCCTGAAGCATACCAATGGCAATGGTAATTTTTTTTATATTATTATGATTCTAGTGGTACTTTAAAGTACCATTGGAGCATAAAGGATTAATCTTTTGATATACTAATAGGCTAACGTTAATCATCTTATTTAATGGTGCCGTACAATATCAACAGCTTCCCATAGTTAATATTTAACTGCTGTAGATGGATTTCGTTACACATTACGGTCTAATATATTACATGCATAATGTTAAACTATTCCTAGGTGTTAAATTGCACGGAGCCTTAGCTAAATTATATACCTTTCTATCTTTTAAGTATAACTGAACAGAAAAAATCTTTATATTTTCCAATATTCTGTCCTATTTCTTTTTTTAGCATAAATCAAAACATGATATATTTTTTCACAGGAAAGACAACCACTCTTATTTCTTGCGAATTTTTTTAAATACTCTGAAATTAATAATGTTTTGAAATGAATAAACATATGCAATGTAAAAAGTTATGTGTAATGTTTGAATTCTCAAAGTACATAATTGTAATTGTCAGTTCAAATATTCTATTCTCACTCAATTTATACCTTGTTTCGTTTTCTCTTCCCAAGACATCTCTGACAAGTACGACTTTTTGGGGGAAACCAATTTTAGGCTCACAAAAATACTTAAGATAGCCATTTTTAAAGGGATTCAAGAGATCCCTGAAACATTAGTTTTTTCTCTAGACAAACTACCTTAAATAAGACTCTTATTCACATAAGTAAGTTAATTCGTTGATTAATTTTAGAACTCTATCTGTATTTGTAGAGCCTGTATTTGAATGTTATAAAACATAAATATTTACACAACAAGTATCAAGATCTATATAAGTCATCGCTACCGTTGGCGACCGCATTTATACTTTGAACAATTTTGGTCCGATTCTTCCACGCAACCAAAATTAAAGTTATAAATTGCTATGATTTTTTGTTTTTCTAGATGATTTATTAGTTGCTTTTGAATAGTCATTTACTAGATCGAGAAACAATTTTCTCGTTTTGGATACATAAGAAAAAAGAGTTACGTTTTTAATGTTAGAGAGATCTTGATTCAATTAATTTTTCAACATGGATCTTATCTTAGTTTCTGTGATGCATACATGCCTCTATTTTTAGTGCAGAAGTCTGTTACGCGGTTTATATCGCTAAGAACAAGAATAATACTAGCAACTGACGTTTGAGGGGTCTCTCAATTAATCCCATAACAATCAAATTATAATTGATGAATTTAAAATCTTGTTTGAATTTATAATGATACTTAGTATGTGATCTTGAAAGTCCACCGCAAGAAAGTATTGAGAAAAGTAAGGCTCACATATGATTTTAATGAGTGGACACGCTTATGGATGGATGTTGTGGAGTCCGTGAGATCGAGTAACAGCAATTAAAAACTAAGATTCTATTCAGCATACTAGAATTACTTTAATCTTGTATATTTTTAATATATTTTTTTCTATTTTGTTACTTATTGATTAACAATATAAAGTTGGATAATAACATAAGATGAATAATAAATATAAAAAAGAAAACGTTTAGAAGATTGTTGTACATACTCTCGTTGTTCCTCTAACATACCTGATCAAAAGAACACTTATGTTCACATATAATTATTTGTTAAAAGCAATATAAATTACAAAGTATTTTATTTAAATATGTATATTAATCCAATTGTATGATTTTAATCTAATTTTTTCTGCTCCTAAAGCACACTTTTATCCGATTCTAAATGCAAAAGTACATATAGAACATATGACTATATCAAATTTTCAGTTATAAAAAGCTTTATCATTCAGGTATACGGAAGTTTATTAATACCTTTCATTGGAAATTAAATTAGAATTTTTTTGCGTAATAAGGCAGTGAATAATCTTGATTTTATCTTATTGCTATTATGACTTAATGCGAACAGTGTACATGATAAAAGTTTCCTCCCATAAATTCTTATGCCTGTGTGAAGAAAAGTAAGCATTTATACAATCTTCACATAAATCGATAGTCAAATTTTGGAATGTTCAATTCATAAAAGAACTAGAAATTCAATCGCACAACCTTTAACATTCCTTGAACTTTTGCTTCCTAAAATTTATTTCTACATATAATGCTTTTTCCAATTCAATTTTTATTTCTATATATAATTCTTTTTCCAATTTAATTTCAGATTCCTTAAAAAAAGTTGAAAGGATATTATAAATTTTCCATAATGTAAAAAAGACTCTTTTCTATAATACCATGAGACACAGAATTATTTCCCTGAAAAAGATATATGCTTATTTTCTGAAATGCTTTACCAATTTCAATGCCCAATATTTTGTCCATTGATTTTTAATGCATTTTCGATTTTTTCGAAAGTATTTTGAATAATCAGAGCTCTCTCTCTCTCCTTAGGTTTTGTTTATTTCAAAATTCTATTTTCGAAAGCTCCTGTTTAATTTTCTTTACTATTTTAAATTATTTTTAAATATATTTATCTGATTTAGCATTCATTATTTCAGTTTCGATATCTAATGCTACATATTCTTACATTCATAAGAAACACAAATTTCCTTTTAACGCCATGCACAGTTAGATATATTTGATAGTTTGCAAATTATTTGAATCATTTTTCTTTTGAATAAATTTAATCTCAATAAATGGCAAGGCTAAAAGAGATATTTGAGCTTAACTGTTTTTCAGTTAACTTACATTTATAATAATTGTAAATTAGTATGGAATGATGAGCATAAATAAATTGTCGCAGAAAATAGGAAAAGCTCATTATATAAAATTATAATTTTTCTTATTTAAATATGATATCTGAAGTGTAAATGTAATTTATATATTTTTCATTTTTCCTTTAAAAACGCTTCCTAAAATTTAAGTGCGGAATTATTCAATGTATACTCGTAGTAATCATTCGAAACAAAATTTAATGTTTTTTTTGCTCAAAGTTTTTGTTCTTAGATGTTTTTTTCTTTATTCAATTCAATATTCCTTTTTTACAAAAGTCTGTTTCAAATCTTAAATATTTTCAGTTAATCAAAAAGTAATTACTAATAATTAATTAAATTAAATATAACAATGACTCTTACTTAAAAAATAATCAATCAATTATTTAATAGCTCACACGTTTTTATACACGAATCAATATCAAAACTCTTAAGCTCTCAATATTAAGGGCCGATATTTTTGAAATTTTTCCTTTTATCCCGTGTATAATTGGATGCATCTCAGATATTATTTATGTCCGCACTCTGCCTTTATTTATGATTACATCTATTTTTATTGGCATATTGTAATGTATGTAAACAGTTCACTAATTTATTAAGGTTTCATTCAAATTTTTATATTTGTTTTCTTAAAAACCTACCAAACTTCATTTATTTTGAGAAAATTATAATCAAATTGTTTCAATTTTTCATGATCTTATTCTTAAAAAAATTTATGCATTGTCATACAATGGGAAGTATTTTAATACTTACAAAGAACATCAGATGATAAAACACATTTTCAAATACTTAACAAAACAATATTAATCAAATGTATTAAATTCATAAATATTAAACAAACCATTATTTCCTAACTTATTTATTGTATGAACTCAATTAAAACAAAATGAATGTTTTTATTTCATGTAATTTGAGTAAGTTTAAGTAATTTCAGTAATTAAAACAAAATCAGTGTTTTTATTTCATATAATTTGAATGCGATTAAAATGCTCATTATATTTAAACTTTCTATTTAAAACTAGTTTTAATAAATATACACAGACCTCCAAAAGTTAAGGTGTAATCAATCTTTTGAGTCTTCATAAAGTTATTTATTGAATTTTGCATAATTATGACATGAAGCTTAATTATCGAGTTAAGCAATATGTTTTGAGGTAGGGTTATAAATTATAACAGAGACTTTAATGACAAAAACTGAACAAACATGTTTTAATATTTAAAATGTCGACCCCCACGCTTATAAACCTGGGGAGGAGGGAGTATGAAGTTTCCAGTCTCTCAAATAATTTTTCGGACAGTAAAATGAGAATCTTGACACACATACGGATGAAATCTTATTTTAGCTCAATTAGCGACGCCGGAAAAATGCACCTTCCTACCAAGGTAATTTGCAGATGCTCAATCGGATTAAGGTTTGGAGATAGAGCTGACTATTCCATTTGCACTCAACCTCGATTATAAATATATCCATTTCCATGTCTAGTTCTGTAACTTTCCATGTGTTATTATCCATTAGGATGAATTTATCACCAATAACATCAGCATGTGACTTGACATTTAGAATAAGGATTTATTTCCAAATTTTGCATGTGTCTGTATTTCAATGAAACTTATTCAAGTTCGTGTGAGCCCAGAGAAATCCAGCCCAAAATATGATTTCACCTCTTTTACAACTGTGTATATCAACAACATTATATTTTTAGTATCTGATTTCTTGTTCTATTTTGATCAATTTGCATCACTTTTCAAAGTAAGCTTAGGCTCGTTTGTAAAAAGTGTCATTACATCTTGCTGTTTGGTTTAGGAAATGTGCCCATTGATCAACGAGAAAGAGCACTTCTGTGTCGCTAGTTACGTGGGTTAAACACAAGGAAATATTTTGTAAAATGTTTGTTCGTGAAGATACCTGTTCACTGTAATAGAAGATTTTGTCGCCACATATTTGAAGATGTCCAATTCTTAAAATCTGTTACTTTATCACTGAAAGTCTCATGTCAATTAATATCACCAAGTTAATTTATTGAACAAGTTTCCTTTAACTGTAAGCAAGTGAATATAAAATGAAAGTAAGCTCATATCACTTTTGTAAAAATATGAGGCATTTATGAAATTGTTTTCAATTTTTGAATTATTATTACCTATGTCGAATTACAAAGCTAACAAATTACGTTTGTATTATTTAATTATTTGGTACACTGGTCAATACATCAAGATAATCAAAAATCTACTCGAGATTCAAGTACTCTACATAAAAATAATTAATTCATAAATTCCAATTAATTTTGAACACGTTAGTATATAGAAAAAAAATTGGATAATTATACATGGACGAATAAATTTTTGAATAATGCATTATGTTACGAATAAATCAAATACTTTATGACCGTAAGAATAACAGTAGATATTTATTCCGAATCATTTATTTCATTTATGATGTAATTTATTTTTTGAGATTTTGCAGTCGTGTTTTTTGAAGGTCTATATATTCAAAAGACTTTCTATTAAACTTTTTGTGATGAGAAATGGAGAAGATCAATATTCTTCTAACTTAGTTCTCAATTCTACCATACAAAGTCGCTTTCGAATTAAATAGATGTTTTTATTGAGCATTGAAAGGTATAATTTATTATCGTTTTTCTCTGTCAAAGAAGATTATATTTTTCAAACTTATCAACCTTAGAAAAATGATCGATTCCCATTCTGTTTATAAAGCCTTTCTGATTTATTGAACAATTTAGAGTGTTTGTTGAGTTCAAATAAATAACAAATGTAAAATATTATTATAAAAATAAATGCTAAGTTTTTATTAATAAAAGTATAAGAGTATTAGTTTAAATTTATTAATAAATTAATATTTTTAAGTGTTAATAATGTACAAAAAGTAATTTTTTCAAATGAGATTGATGCTTTGTGATTAAAGTTTTCGTTTAACTAGTGTGAGAGATTTCGATCGCTCCGAATGAATTTCTTTTCTTTCAAATGTATTTCTTTAACCGAAAATTGACGGAATTTTAGTTTTTTCTCTCTAGATAACATATAATTAAAACTATTCCCTCTAACATATTTACCATTAAATAATATTTAAATTCCAGAAAATATCCATTAATATGATTTTTTTCTTAATGAGGTACACTATAAATATCCTTACATTTGAAAATATATTTCATCTGTGAGAAAAATAAGTTACTTTTTCCCCGGAAGAAAAATATTCTTATTACAGTCATGTTAATCTTAATATAAAGAATAAAGATAATACACATTCTTATATTTCTCAATAAAGGAAACTCTTCAAACAACCGCTTCAATTTTCTTGAAAAAAAAATCACTGATTAAATCCAGGGGAATTAAAATATTTTTATTAAAAGATAGGTGGTTCCCCATTGTAAATGAATGAAAGTAAATAATTTGTTTGTAATATTATAAACTACTTATAAATTTCTACCTTTCCCTTTAAATATAGGATATTTATAAGGAAGAAAAAGAAAAGAAAATTTACAAAGAAATACAGAATAGCCTATGCTTACTCAAAGAGCAAAACAGAATATTCTACGCTCAGGAAAATTAAAATCAAACCAGTAAAAAGCTGTACAGTCAAAAAAAAATTTACTTATGGTTAAAAAACGTAACTAGTTATTTTTATATATTAAATTGTTCTTAAAATTATCATTCTTATTAAAGTCCAATTCTTCTTATTTTTAATAACATTCTTATGTTACATTATTAGAAATGATTATATTGAAATATAAATGCATAGAGTTATACTTAAGTTGTGTATTTTTCTCTGTTTTTACTAACTCTATATACTGACAAGTGTATATATTATATTATACATAATGTATACAAATAAGAATAACGATTTTGTAACTCTCCATAAATTATAAATATGTATATACATCTTATATGTGTTCATAAACTTACAAAATTATTCCTTCATATATATTTGCACATATATAGATGACGCTATTGTATCAACGCACATAAGAAATTGAATATGATAACCATTATGCGCATTACTGTATTTTTTCACGAACATAATATATACATATGCCCCGACCATCGTGATCCTCACTAATGTACACATTGCATATCATGCATAAAATCAGCATGATGTCGAGTAGCAGATGCTCATGTATTTTTGACATAACTTTTAGTTTTAAGCCACTTGAGTAATATTTGCGCATGAGCAAATCAAATATTGGGACACAAATGTTACCTTTTCAGAATACTAAATGAACCAATCTCAATTTTTCTTATGCGCACTTATTGACTAATTCTCAATATTTTAACCTCAATAATCAGTTATTAAAGATAGTGAAAAAATCGTAATAATTGTCTCGTCCTTCGAAACTAGTGACGTTCAAATACAGTCAAGGGATCAAGATCCAGTTTCAACAGAACCCAAATATATAATAAGGAATTATGCGTGATAAATGCAACTGATCTTTAAAATCCACGGGTGGTGCGGTGCTGAGGATAACAATGGATGGTAACAACTCAATTGATATCCTTATTATCTGATGGGAACTCTGGAGTATTCATCCACAGTAGTCCTGGCTCACCTCTAGAGCAACGTAAAATGTGTTACATTTCTTCATTACATTAAATGCCATAGGTTTAGTCACTTAAGTTCTCTCTTTCTCAATAAAATACTAAGTGAAGATTAAATAGTTTTAATAAACTCATAGTGTATTCATTCATTGCCTTATAAATCTCATTTCACTAACAAGCACGACGGTAACGACCTCTCTTCGCATCGGTAATATTAGAAACGAACAGTAAAGTTCTTACATTATAGGTGGTGCGATGATTGCACATGCAGGGCTTAACAACATGTATTACAAACTAAAATTTAGGAAGGATTGTTTAAAGTAGAAAGTTGGTTTTAGTGATGTTTCTTAAGATTATAAGATTATGCGTAGATGAAAATTTTTGTTTGATTGTTGATAACATTAAGATTTCAGTCATGTCGTATTATAGATGTCTTAAATCTACCCCGAAAAGTTTTAGATTATTCTAAACAAAAAAAAATATACAGTTTTTTTAGATTAAAAAGTTACCGTGTCTTAAATTATTATCCTATTTAATTCGTGTCTTTAATCAATAATGTTAACCAATTTTCAAACATGTTTAGGATTATTATTTATTCTAACTTAAGAATGTAATTTTAATGCGTAGTTTCAATTTATTGATGCAATTTTGTTTTTCGTTATTTTATCAATTGCTATATATATATAAGCATATATCTCCTAGTTAATGTATGTATAACTTTTAAGCTGCTGCAGAATAATCACAGATTACTAAAAGTAGAATATCTCCTGAGTGTTCGATCAATATGAGACTAGGTCAACAAATAAGCCGGCAACTTAATGTGAAACATCCTATTTCAAAAGGACGAACAATAAGGAGTCCAATAACATCGAATGGCTAACGACAGCTCTGAAACTTTCTGTACCTCGGCTAATAGTTAAGATATTACTTTAGTCAGATAAAAATAAATAAATTTTACCGTATTTATGGCAGGTATTTTATTGATACGAGTAATAATCTGTATGTGCTTCAAAAAAAGGGGATTAACATTTGTAAATATCTATGTTAAGGTAAGATTCCTTTAGTAAACAAGAGTCTACCAGATTATTATCAAGCATGTAATGAAAATAACTAATTAACTGAAAACAATTTTTAACATAAAATTAATATTGCAAATTTAACAATCTCACAAATCGATTAACTTAAAAATTTAATCGATTGTTGTTTAATTAAAAAATCATAAAAATATAAAATTAGGCGCAGAAGTAAAAAAAAAAAAATTTTTTTAACTATTTGCATAATCAATGTTAACTTAATTTTGTATTATTAATTTAAAATTAATTAATTACTTCAAATAGGTTTTTTTTTTATTTATTGGAGAAATTTTTAAAAATAAGTTTGAGCATTGAAAAATTACATGGCTATGAACCAATTTACCATAATGCTTCAAAAACACTTATAACAGAAAATTATGATATAATTTCTAACATGATTAACTATAATAGAATCTTAACTATGATTTATTTTCGTCCTCTTCATTCCGACTAAAGGAGCAAAGTCATCACAGGAGATGGCTATTAAGGTTGACATCAAACCAATGCTTCTGATACCTCATATACAACAGGTCCGAAATTTTTCTGTGTCTCCCTTAGAAAAGTGGCCTAAGGTGCATGACCGAGTCACTAACTATAATAAATGGTATGGAATCTTCTGCCTCGTAAACGTGTATTTTCTCAAGGACAGAACAGCACGAGAGTAGTTTAAGAAGAATGCCGAATTTCTGTCATTTTGGAACCAATTTAAATAGAAACTCTTCAGATAGCATGATGACAGTACATGACAGAGGAAGAGATTAAGGGGAGGGCACAAAAGCCTAGTGAATTCACGCAATTATGCATCCAAAGTATTTTGAGACTCTGTCATGAAATAAACCATCCAATACCAGAGAATGAAAATGTTTTCCATCTTAAGAAGGCTATTGCTGCGGAGTTTTACCAAAATCTTCTAACTACAGAAATCACTACATGGAAAGACTTCCTAAAAAGGTATTGTAACGTTATATTATGACAGATTTTCTCTTCACTAACCTTGGGGACATTTTGGTAATTTGAACAGCATAAAATAACAACTACTTGCTAACAAAGAATGAAACGTTATTAGGTAAATTAAACGAAGATACGAAGTGTGAGGAATTGAATTAGAAATAGTGATTATATATATATATATATGTATATATCTCTCTCTCATTATAAATATATATTATCTCCCTCTCTATGTATAAAGAAGGAAATAAAATGTTGTCCTTAGAAAAGGACATTATGATACTGGCTACAGTAAAAACATTGTGTTATGGCAAAGGTAAATTATGGATTGGATCATTGTTCGTATAGGCTATTTAACTCATTATCCCATGAGTGAGGTATTACTTACTGCTGAAGTCTCAGATGTAGCCAAGGTACTCCTTCAGGACATCATTTTAAAATATAGAGCTACAAGAGTCATCCCTAGAAAACCAAGGAAAGGTGTTTCAAATGCAACTATATGCAGAACTTAATCACTTTTATAATGCTACCCACTCAATGACGATTGCTTAACATCCCGAAATTAATGGGTTTACAGAGATTAATAAGATATTAATAGATATGCTGCCTAGATGATACAGCGATGAAGTAGAGAAAATACTGTCCCTCTAGATATGCGATAATTTCTTGTTTTATCCTGAATTTCTGTTCTAACGGTTGCAAGCGTGAATATTTCTGCTAAAAAAGAAGCACGAGTTATCACACTTTTTACTAGATCTTTCTTAAATTTGCCAGCGGATTCATTTGTCTCTTAAAATGTAATGTGAGAAAACCTTTTAACGACACTACCACTTTTTCTTTCTATCTTTAAACTTATTTTCATCGTTCTTCGATTTCGCGCTTTTCTAGAATCCACCAACCAGAACCGCATCGCATCATTATGATTCATTTCTCTTGGTAGGAGCAAAATTCCTTTACCAATTAGATGTCTTAACAATCCCACAATTCTGTGACACAATGAAACCCACAGTGTCACCACAAATGAAATAAGTAACCAATTTATCAAGGGTTTACCTTACCTTTACCTATCAGTAATGTATTGGCGCGAGTTCTGAGACTGTAGGAATCGACAAATAATCCGTATAGCAAATGTTTCCACCAAAACAATGCGGGGGCTCATTCCACATTGTCTGTCAAAGGTTTTCTAGTTAAGTACCCAATGCCAGTCCATCCAAATTGTTCTTCAGATCTTGAGTCATGCGTCTTCTCTCTGTTAAAGATTAAATCTGCCTTAAAAGGAATAAGATTTGAGTCGTTGAAGCAGTGAAAGAGAAAGCGCCTTTCGTACTGAAGGACTTGACCGAAGACTTCCAGTACTATTTCGAACAAAGGCAAAATTGCATGGAGCATTGTAGGAAAATAGGTTTGGGTGTTTATTGAAGGTGAAAATAAGTAAATATGTATGACATTAAAATAAAATGCTTTACAGCGCTAGTCTCGTTATTTAAAGCCGCACCTTATATGTCGAGGTCGAGCAGAAAGAAGCAGATGAAATATTACCTTTGTAGCTTTTTGCATGCAATACTGTGAAGCAGCTTGCAATTGGATTAACGCAATTTTATCTGATTCATGGTCTGAAAGCCGAAACGACACTCGGTACTAAGTTTGCGATTCACAATGAACAAATCGATGGTAACTACACTATCAAGAGCTACAAAATCAAGAGCTACATTGAAAATGCTGCAAGAAATGGTCTGCAGGTGGCATGACTTAAAATACAAATAGTTTATTATAAACCTGGGTACTTCGTATGGATTTTTACTACATTGCAAAAAGTAGGTCTATCAAAGAAATTACTTGAAAAAAAATTTCGGCCCTTTTCAAGTCCTGCGAGAACTGTTTGCCGAGGTATATGAAGTATTTTGATTACAACAAAACATGTAGTACATGTGCTTATAAAACCTTAAAATGATTCCGATGCACGTATCCAATTTCCAGATACTTCTTGCAATCTTAAAGGATGTGTAACCAGACATCCTAGAAATTCACCAGAGTTCTCGTTCATGAGAGCGCCACTGAAGAATTATCAAATTGAGAGGCGGTATATTACAAGTGCAGAGCAATGCTTCTCAGCTCGTAAGCACCGATGGTTCCGAGGTACGACACTCCTCAACAGATCGAGATTCCCAGGGTTTAAAATCCAGCGATGAGAATGCCAGGAAACTTATTGAATTATTTTCAGTTTTTCATTAGAATTTTCAAAACTATGTAGAATATTCTTTAGATTTACAGAGTAGTGTTCTGGAATATTCGCCAGTAATATATGCCAAATTATGTAGTCTTAGTCTGGGGGAAGAAGTCTTGTGAAATCTTTCTTAGTCAAGTACAGAAGGTGTCAGTTTATTCATAAATTCAGTATTAGTTTAGTTTTTATTAGCTTCGCACTAGAAGCAACACAAGGGCTATTGGCGACGGCCCTAATAATTTTGAATCTCGGTCAAGTGACGGCACCTGAGCTGGTAATCCGCTCTACAAAATTCCACACCATACTAACGGAAGGACGTTAGGCCCCGACTGATTTAACGTGCATCAGCTCTGGCTACACGGCGGTTCTTCAGTGGCCAAGGCTGGAACCCGCCATTGAATGAAAACAGCCGGCCATGAATCCAAAACCATGGCCCCTAGGCTACCGTGGACAATAGTGTATTAATAAACCACGTTATTAGGATATATTTTGTGTCTTCAATTTAACCCGAAGAACATATAACTGGGAAATATATGTACTTAGAAAATAGTAAATATATATTCGACTGAAGTACAGAATTTAAATTTGCAAAATTAAAGGAATCAGAGTAGTTAAATAACAAAAAGTGCGAAACTGTAAAAAGCCATTTTCAGAAATTTAAACAAAGCTAAAAAATCATGATTATTCAAGTTAGGTACTGAATAGTAGGATCCTATAAGCTGTACAGTATCATCCCTATAACACATTGCAATTCACTAAGGAGATAAAAGGTTTCCTTAAAATAAAAGAAAGAATTAAAGAATGAAAATATGAGGACAAACATGGTAGAAAAATCAAAATTCCCATAACTAATAAATATATCAAAGTGAAATACTCAGATATTATATATATATATATATATATATATATATATATATATATATATATATATATATATATGTACATATGTATGTATGTAACTAGTAAGAAGTAATAATATTCAGATTTAATAAGAAAAGTAAGAGATACAGGCTTAGTTAAAATATATACATGTACTTGTATTCTAATCGTATGTACCAAAAGAAAAAGTAACGTATTTCTCTATATGTTCATCGAAATTTTTATTTTACTTCCCGATTTATTTCTGCAATTTTATTTGAGTAATATTCATTAAAAAAAATTTTCTTTATTAAAATCAAAGAATATAACACAGAAATTCTTATTTCCATGAAAATTTCATCATTTTCTAATCCTCTTATGACATTAAGCTACAATAATCGAGCGCACTCAATGAGGTTCAGACTTAATTCACCTTTAAATTGATTATTTATTTATTTATTCTTATCATAATCTGATATGAAAAAAAATCACATTATTTGGTACTAAAATTAAGAAAAACGGATTTAAAAACATAACAATATCTTAGAGGAAAAGAAATTTACTTTGAAATAAATAGATAACTTTAGACTGCATTTGATAAAATGCAGATAATAATAATGTCTGGAGGGAATTCATAAAGAAAGATTTTTGTTTCTTCAGTCAGCATGTTATTTATTTCTGAAAGAATAAACTATTTATTTTGTTATATTTATTTTGTCTGAATGTCTTTGTTCTTCAAAAGTTTGGCTAAATATATTAAAAGAAAAATTTTATATGATATTATATCTTTTCTTCTGAGCCTTTTTCTAACATTTTATTTAAGTTACTTTTGTGATTTACAATCTAAAATTGATTGACACTTTCACGCATATTGCGATTTTAGCATTCATTTATTTATCATTAGTAAAGACGGTGGGATTTGTTGATATTATTTCACTTAATAAATAAACTACAGCTTGAGCATTCACAATATGATACTTAATTACATGAAAACACAAATAAACTGTCCTATCAAGATACTTTTCCGTGTTAACCAAGTTTCAAGTAAGGAATATATTTTGATTTCATAACTTATTACTCTTCACCACGTAAATAATATAATGTAATGTAATGTAAAAAAGTAATTTCTTTATTTGTTTGACGTATGGGGTAGGAATTCTTCATTCATGTAAAAGAAATTATGTCAGAAAAAGGACAAAGGAGGAAGTGAAGGACAAAGAGATGAAAGAAGAAAAGAAACAAGAAAAAAAATTAAGTTTCAGGCATAGCCTTATAGAATAATTGGTACAATTTCCAGTAGAAATAAATAATCAGTAGATATTTCGTAATATAAAGTAGAGAAGAGGTCATCTAAGAACTATGAGCCCTTTGGTTATTAATGAACCAAGTCCATCACCCCAAAATAGTAATAAGTCGAATCTTTCTGAAATTCAATATTTTTTCCGAAAAATTCCTGACAGATTATGAAATAACAAAATATTTTCTCCGTTGTAAGGAATGTTGTAGGAAAGAACTGTTAGATGCGAGGATTGCAGTGATAAACACGCTTTATGTCTGAATTGTTTAGAAAATTTCTATCAGAAATAGGTTAAAATCAACTTTTAATTTCTTTATTTTTACTACTACTTTTTGTCTTAGTTTGTATTCGGGTACAAATTTGTTTGTAGTTCCGGAAAAGAATTTTTGTAAATGAATACTTAGTTGCCATTTCGGTTATAACCCTCATTTGCATATATGTTATTTAACTTAACCATGCATTCAAATGGCTGCTATATCCCTCAATAAGAAAATTACAATTTTTTTTCCAGGTTTACTAGGATATTGGTGTAGAAATATTTCGAAGGATTAGTCACACTTAACCCGGAAAAAATTTGAATTCCATTCGCATTTTACAACTGTCCGTGAATGTGTTAATGTATTTACCATACATTATACACTCGACATATTTTTTAATGTTGTAAATAAGTATGATATGATCTCGGACAGGCATAGTTAATTTATTAATTTAATGAAATAGTATAGATATTAATGGTAGTTTATTGAAAACTTTATGCTAGTCTTTGTTCAGTGCCACTATGGATATTAAACCAAAGTAAAAATAATAACAAGTTAGCTTCTTACATAGCAATTCTGTAAAGGTATTTAATTTATGCAAGTTAAATATTTCTTTTCCAACAGGAAACAAAATGTAAGTCGTCTGGCTTTAGATGTTTACTCATACTTATAATTACGTGTTTATTTAAAGATTATAAATTACCATTTTAGACTTCTGCATTTTCTAAAATTTATATTCATAGTATTAGAATCCATTAAATGTAACAATGAAACATCAGGTAGACATATTGATTATAAAACAATAAAAATACATATAATTTTAAGATTGGAAATATCCATGTAATTGTATTAATTACTTCTTATCTTTTTGAAAGTTTAAAATATGAATAATTAATAAGCAAATTATCATATTAAGAACTATATTTCATTTACTCATACACTTTCTTATCCATTTTGATTTAGAAAATCTTAATAGCACCAAATAGGCAAATTGTTTCTTGATTTGAAAATAATTATATTAATAATTTAAGAAAAATGATGAAGTGATGCAGAATAGTTAACTAATAGAAAATATGGTAAAAATATTAAAATTAAGGTATTTTTTTAACATTGGCTAGAAATACGAAATCAAATTGTAAAAGTTGCCAAATTAAATTCATTGCTTAAATTATTCATGATAATTTAGGCAAATATCACTTGCTAATACTTCAAATAATTTTTTGAGGACAGTAAAAATCAACAGTTAACTCTAAAATGTTATTTTCTCCTTTATATTATGAGAAATAGATGACAGTAGCAGACTCTAGTAGTAGAGATTTGTACTATTAAATGATTAGAAACTCTAGAAAAAATATTATCGTGAAATGGTTAAGCTAAATAATCTATATTAATAACAGTAAAGATAAATTAGTTTACATATATTATTGGATTCTCAAGAGAAATACCTATATTTTTCAGGTATGAAAATTTAAATTTTTATATTAAAGTATACATTCATTAAAAAAGTGTTTTAAGAAGTTTAAGTGCGTGTATTTCGTAAAACATTCTAACCCAAAATATGACTAAACATTTGAGAAAATTGGATGAAATATAAATGGGAATGGGAGAGAATGCGTTGTTGAATGAAACCCTATTACAGAAGTGTTAGATATCGTAGAAAATAAAAATGAAAACGTTAGTGAATATTTTGGAGATATTACTCAAATACAATTTTGAATATTGCTTGTCTTACGTCAAGTGATGCATTGTCATTTCTTTATAATTACATATTAGGTGTTGTTTTCTAAGAAGAAGAATAAATCTAACAACTCGTACATCTTTGTCCAGTATTATTTATAATGAGTATAAAAACTTTTTAATTACTTTTAATTTCTGGAGCTCTGAAAATTTCGGTGTGTAACTTTGAATTTAATTTAAATCGTATGAATTATTCAACATTATATTTATTAAGTTAGTATTAACATAACCTTTCTTTTTTCGTCGTCAGAAAAATGATACAAATTATAATCAGGAATACTTTTTAAAAAATCCTTATGAAATCATTTTATAAATACAGAAATCCTCATGGATTTATATTTTAATTATATAATATTTTAATTATATAATTATTTATAATATTTTAATTATATAATTATTTATAATATTTTAATTATATAATATTTTAATTATATAATTATTTATAATATTTTAATTATATAATTATCTAATATTTTAATTATATAATTATTTATAATATTTTAATTATATAATTATCTAATATTTTAATTATATAATTATATAATATTTTAATTTGGAAATGGAAAGTAACATATTTTGTTAAATATTAAAATTTTACTTTTATAAAATGTATATATTTATATAAGCACAACAACTAGAATATTTTTATGCATTTAATACCATATATAACATCCATAGGAAGACGAAGACATCTATTCTTTCCTAGGAAACTAAATGAACTACATAGATTTATAGGCGGAATTTGAAAATTGATGTGATTTCAGAAAGCTTCTTCTAAATCAGAATTCCATGAATATATAAAAATCAAAAACACAAGCGACTCTAATGATGCTGTAAGACGATTAATAATATTCAAAAGCAAACTACAAAACGATCATTAAAGATGGAAGATATAAATAAAAGATGATATTAGTGATCATATATATAAGAATTTGACGTTTTGACATACATCTCGTAAATAATTGTAAAAAAAAAATGAAAAAACATTTTTTTCAAACAAAAAGAACTCCTATATTTTATTGATTATGAGTTCAATAAATTATTATGAAAACATCTTAGGTTACGCTATTTTGAAGTTCGCTATTAACATAATTTTATTTTTCCCATTTTACATGCATAATGTTATAAAAGCATTTCCTGGGCTTAAAAAATGCTGTTTTAAACGTATTTTTAATAACTGTATGCACATTTATGTTCTTTTCATCTCTTAAAAAGGAATATAAATATTTTCGCGAACACTAATAAGAAAATATAGTGATGTTTTATTGTCAGGGAAAATAATGAAATAATTTCGTTTATTTTTTTTAATATGGAAAATTTTTATAGGTATATGAATAATAGTTACTTATTATGAAATAACCTGATTCTTCATACCATTGAAACTTCATCAGAACTATATAACAATCCATAAAAATATGGAATGTCTTATTTAAGATGTAACACACCTATTTTATTGTTTTATTATGCATAGAGCTCGTACATGAAAAAAAAATACTTGTGGAAAATATATGATCTGAAAGAATTGCATATCTAACTATAAATAATATCTTACTGATTTATCTCTTTGACTTAAAATAAAATATGTAACAGTTTAGTTATTACAAAAGTATGCAGCATATTAATTTACAAAATAATTTGTAACTGTTTTGTTCTATGGTATTTATTCGCATTCCATTAACTAGAGAAATAACCAAAGCTCAACAATTTATAAAATTTCATTTGTGCTCTAATAAGCAGAATACGTTCACTGAGTCAGATGAGCCTCGTGCTCAACTAATTGGAAAATATCAAACGAAAGTCTTACCGCCTCCCTTTTCATTCATCATTGTATTATATATATTCATTTAATTTCCAAAAGAATGCATGAAGTAATTTATTTAATTGTTAAATAATATTCTATAAGTATATGCAAATATTAAATATGAAATATACTTATTTATAGTTGTTACTTCAGACATTTAATTGCACAACTTAATGTAAGCGATATAAATTTTATCAGAGGAATATAAATCTGAAATTATGTAAACATTATCGCAATAAAACTACTACTCATATAATAACGTATATGCAATTCTTATGTGAAAATTCGAAGCAATAAAATAATATAAGAAATCGACAAGAATTTTATTAGATTATATGGAATAAAAAATGCACATAATAGTATAAATTTTCTAACACATTTAATTAATATTTATAAATATGCATTCGTTGCTCATACAATAATTCAAAATCTCTTCTTATTGGTAGTTTCAATAACTTGACAAAAAAATATTGGAATTTTGCTCTATCAATATATCTAAGATGTATTGATGAAGAATTTATGAAGAAAATAAGGGGAAAAAAGGAAATCGACAATCAATATTTTCGAGATAAATAAATTAAATGGAAAAGAGGATAACCAGATCTTCGAGTAATTGAATAAAATAATAAATGTATTAAATATAATTAGATTTAAAGACTGATGGATAAAATAGGAGGTGAGTTAATGAGGAGGTAAGTAAAAGTATTTGAATAGTAAAAATAAGAGATTTCGAAAATGAATATTAATATATATGAAATATTTTAAAATTAAAATGATAAAGTCTATTTTTGTAATTTTTAGTACTCTAAAAACTTGTAATACCTTATGCATGTTACTGTGAAAGACCAAAATCTGGAGAATGTCAACTTTCTCCAGTGAATATCAACACATACCAAATACGTTAGTGAAAGACCGAATTATTTGCTAAATATCCATATTTCTGAATTAAAAGTAATTCAAATAACAGACATATCTAATTATGTGATTGACATTTTTTTGTTTCAAAAATTTAAATTGTTATGACACTCTGAATTTTATAAGAGTCCTTTGCCTTTTCAACCGAATTAAGTTCGTGGAACATTTCTTTTTGTAATGATTGCGATAAACAATAACAAATGAACTACATTTTCTGTATAAGTTAACTGAAAAATTTTGTCATATTCTTATGAAAGAAATTTTCAGAAGGATAACCTAGGTGTTTCAATAATGCATGTTGGTAGTCTAAATAATACTCCGAAGTAATTGCATACAAATTAATGCAAGATAATTCATGTTGAAAAACACTCCCATTTATTTTAGAACTGTCAAGCATTTTTGACTCTAAATAAAAAATTTCAATAATTGTAATATAATATTTTCCAAGATATTAGCACCGTAAGTCGTTTGAATAAAATAAATAAAGAAATAAAAATAAAATTGAGAAGAAAATGCAAAATAAAAACTCGCGTTAAATTGGTTTAAGGCTAAGAATAAAACCTTATAATAAAGAATAATGTATTTATTATTTTATTTTAAAAACTTTATTATTACAAATTAATGAAACTCTTATTAATTTGATTTTCGTGAGGAATGCATAGTTATATTATATCAAAAAAATGAATTTAAAAGAATAAATTTGTTTATAAATTTTCATTTAAATTTTTTTTCTAACTCGCTTTCAATTTAAACTACAGCTTTTCTAACCTAATCTGCATTTTTAGAACTAAATGTGTTTTTATTTCTACCTATAATAATAATTTTTATCTCTATGAATTTTTCTGTGTGATTAATAGGAGAAAATATTTTATTAATATTCCCTTTAAAACTTATAAAATAAGATATTTATTACAGTAGACAGTATGTTTCTCAGTACTAAACAATATGGTATTTAGATTGTAATTTTTAATGAAACTTTTATTAATTTGATTTTCGCGAGGAATGCATAGTTACTTATATCAATACTTATAATTTAATAAAAATTTGATGTATAAATTTTATTTTAATTTTTTTTAAAGACTTAAATAGCTAGAAGAAAAATTAATTTCCTTTCTAAAGATGACACGTACAAGTAACTAAAATAATAACAAAAAAAAAAAAAAAAGAAAGAAAGAGTTAATCAAAGAAACATTTTTTTTTTAAATTTATATAAAAAATCAAGAGAAATAATTACTTTTAAAACAAAATATATAAAAAAGAACCACTCTATTATTTACTATAAACTTTAATGAATTTGTATTTGTGTGATATATTTTATTTGTTTCATAAAGATATTCTTTATCAATTGACACAATCTATTATATTTATTTCAATGATACTGTTAATTCATTTTACGATTCTCTCTCGTTGTTATTATATTTGTACGACTTTATTCTGTTTCAGCTATTCTTCTGTTCCCAGTTAACCTATCTTCTTTTACCATAGTTGGGTTGGTAGGTTTTATTAGCGTTGCATAAGAAGCAACAAGAGGGTTATAGGCGATGGACCTTCTAATTTTGAATTCAGTCAAAAAAAGAGGATGACACCTGAGTTAGCTCTTCTCTCTCCTGAATTCCCCACTACGCCATTGGAAGGACATAGAACTACGATACATTTAAAATGCATCAGCCCCGGCAACACTGTGAATCAAAACAATTTAGTTAACAATGTAGCATTTAAAACAATGTAGAACAATTTTTGTTATGTAACAGGACAATTATTATATAACACTTTGTCTACATAAACCCTTTCAAAATTATTCTGGGGATTATTAATAGCTTTCACTTTACATCTTTAAATTTAATGTTATCAGTTGTTATATATATATATGTACGTGTGACATACATAGAATAATATTTTAATTTCTATGCTGTTAAAACCTTTATATTCATTAAATATTTCTATTGTACACAAGATTTAACAACTAATTTTTGAATAAAGAATTCTATATCTTAATTAATTAGACTTATTCTTTTTATAATAGCTATTATAAAAAGAATAAGTCTGCAACCAGTCTCTTTACACAAAATATCTCTTAATATTTTACCCTCAAATATATCTAACATACTTGCAATAATATATGTATAGTTTTCATTAATGTAATAATTGCAATTATCGTACACACACGCACACACACACACACATATATATGAATACATAAACACATATACACTCTATACCATAAAAATAGAAGCACTAAGAACGAGCTGCCCGTTGGTGACAAAAATTGGCTGATAGGAAAATTATGTATATAATAGAAAATAGTTAAAGGTACAGAAAAATTTAAATATTTGTTTAAGAGTCACATAGCTACAAAGTGACGAGCTCAATAAAGTGTTAACGCAGCTGTAGCCTGGATACAAGCTGTCACCCCTCGTGGCATAGATTAATAAAGCTCCCTGATGGTCTCCAGCGATATTTCTTGCCCAAACATTGCTCCAATTGTCGGGAGAGGTCATCAACATACCCTGGTACATGCAGTCGGCTTCCCATCATATCCCAGACTTGCTCGATTGGAGAGAGAACTGGCTGACCAAGGAAGTGTTTCACAAGCTATAAGATAGCTCATAGCAACACGTGCCGTATGGGCTCTGGTGTTATCTGGCTGAAAAATATGACCAGGGTACTCCAAAAGGAACAACAGCAAAACTGGTCTCAGAATGTCATTGACGTACCGCAGTGTTGTAAGTGTGCCTTTAATGATGACAAAAGGGGTTCGGCTATCAAGGGAAATGGTACCCCAGACCATAACTCCTGGTTGAGGGCCGGTATTGCGTTCAATAATCAAAGCAGGATTGGCAAGCTGTCCTGAGCATCTGCAGACTCTTCTTCGATCATCGTCAAGATGCAGTTGGAAGCGGGATTCGTTGCTAAACACAATACGTCCCTAGTCAGCATCATTGCAACGTGATTGAGACAACCACTACTGTAATCTGGCTCGTCAGTGTGCAGGCGGGAGGGGCAGATAGCGTAGAGGTCGGTACGAGTGTAGATTTCACTCTATCAGCCGTCTATGAATGGTCATGGTGGACACTCGTGTACTGGTCGTAAGTCTGATGGTTGATAACCATGAATCAGGCTCTATATCAACTGATCTGACAATCACTATCTCCTCTTGATCTACTGTGGCCCTAGGTCGACCTGTACCATCATGACGCTGATATCTGCCATTGCCCACCCATTCCTGCCAGCTTCATCTCATCGTGGCATTGCTTCGACCATATGACGAGCGATTCTCCGATTTGCCCAACCTACCCCTTTCAATCCAATGATACGACCTCTTTCAGACTTTGACATTTGCTCGTAATAAGCTCGAATTCTGCAGGGAGGCATTTTTTCAGTCTTAAAACGTATCCTAAATGGCAATGCAACAAACAATTTGCCCTTCAGATAGAGAATAGCTTATTATACACACCTACTGAATTCGCAGTTCCGATGCGATTTAGCTCCCGCTGCTCATTCATTGGACACCAAACTTTAATCATTAACATATTTAGTCCAAATGTTCTTACATACGAAATTTCATTGCAGTCGGGCAACTGCTTCACTACTTCTTGGAGCCTCGTTTTTATGTTATATATGTATATATGATTGCCAGAAAAACTACTTTATTTTCATCATTTTGACTTTCTTTTATTTCTACCAATAATTGCAGCAGTCGTTTTGACCTCAACTGGGTATAAAATAAGATGAAATCTTTTCCGCCCTCTCTTTTTTTTCTCCCTTCCTGCTTGCCATATGAAATACAGACGTTGAGTACTTTTGTGTCATTCAGTACAATTAACTTCAATAAAAATGTAATGTACAAGATAAACTCCATAAATGATCGCTTCTGTTTATTTAAAATTTTGAATAACTTTAGCCCCTTAACTGTGACATATATTTCAGAAAAATGGACCAAAAATGGAAATTTTTTTGACTGTTTAATTTTGTTCTTTATATTATTATAAAAGTTACAAAATGGTTTTTATTACAAAAAGCAAAATTTGAAATATACCATTAATTAATAAATTAATTAAAAAAAATTCTCAATAAATTAAAAATTAATCACTTAATTAAAATAGATATCCAATAAATGAAAAATAATTAATTAATTAATTACAATTAATACCTAATTAATTAAAAATACCTAAACTGTACTCCACATTGGTGTCTGAATCGGACATTGCAAAAAAAAGAAAATTATTTACAAATAAAACTCAGTGTAAAACAACGGAAACTAAACAAGACATCGAAACTCTGCCTTTGTTTATCAATCCAAGTGTGTCTTAATTTATCTGACAGCACCCACATTTTCCTTCCCTCGACTGAAGTCTAATCGGTGAAAAACTAGAACCACTAATACTATCTATTTATAAAAGAGTGGATTATGTATCCTAAAGTAGAAACGAATTCAGCTCGGGCTTCACAAAATAGAAGCTTTAATTTTTATCCTGCCCGAAGTCATTTCGGGCATCACAAATTCTGCACTTAGTAGTTGCCCGAACTGGATTCGGGCGACACTGGCAAGGGGTTAACATACACTGAGACAGTTATATATATATATATATATATATATATATATATATATATATATATGTGTGTGTGTGTGTGTGTGTGTTAGTTTAAAGCAGTTGCAAAATATTAAAAAAAAAATACTCTACTTTTTTCTCAAGAAACCGGTTGAAAGAAAATTGATCATTATAGGAATTTACAGCTTATATAAAACAAATGAAACGAAAAATAGATTTTATTTTTAATCCTTTCGCTACCTGAAGGAGAAAAAAAGAAGTGCTTCTCTGGGACCGCGACTTCTTACCATGCCACGCTGTTCCAAGACGATTTTAGATATTAAGCCTAATTCGTGAAAACAATTCCTCTAAAATCATCTATTTATTAAAATATTTTGGTATTTACATATATTTTTTTAAAAATGCATTAAACTTAATATATACAAAAAAAAAGGTTTAATCGAAAATTGTATGTTTTATACATAAAATTACGTAAAAAATCATACTTTTAAGAAAATACAAAATATTTTTACATATGTTACATAAATTTCATGGTATAATGATGTACCATTATATGGATTATATAGATATAAAAGATAAATCTTATTTTGCTGTATGGTATATGTATAAAAAAAATTCAATGCATAGTATAACGTCACTTGTCTTACACACATATTTTGACGCTTCACACAAGATTTTGAGCAAAGGGCACATCTTAGTCCCCCCCCCTTTTTTTTTACTTTAATATCTATGTACAGATTTGGATTATTTTCGCTAACATTACTGTCCGATTCATTTGTTATTTCGCAAACCTCAATATCAGATAAATACTTTCTTTTCGTCATGACTGAACGCTACATATAAAAAACGACTGAATGAAATAAACAGCTGATAACATCTACTACCAAAAGCCCTAACCCCCATAAAGGGCCATAAATTCTCCTTGGAACATCTAAGAAAAAAGCGAGAAAGAAAAAAGGAAGCTGAAAGCAAGTACACCCTTTAAATCATGTCATTACATTTAAAGAACCGCGCATCAGCACGTACTTTTAACAATTACCCGTTTCCTGGTAGCCAGAAGTGAAATCCAAGCCCATATACCCAAGGTCAACACTCCAAATAACCTATCTATATAGATTTCATGGTATTGTAACGACATATAGTAACATTAAAAATCAAATAAAACGTTCTCATCAAGCGTATCTGTTAGCTATCATAGACTTCGTCTTAAAGATATGGAGGCCAGTTTGAGAGTCTAACCTGAAGTCTGGCCATATCATGACTTCCCTTGATGGAAATCGATGTCTTTCCATGATGTTTCCATGCTGAAAAATCGAGTTCCTCGCACACACACATTCTCTCTATATCATTAAGCAGCCGGAACCAGTGTTTAGAATAAGGCGAGATTTGCCACTGAACTTCACTTTGTCTCAATGCTCTAAACTTCAGTACTGACATTTTAAACTTGAACTGAAGCAATTACTATTATGCATAAATGTAAAAAAAATACAAACTGCTGGTCGTTGGGCAAAAGATAAACATTGTAGATTCTTCTGCATATATTTTTCTGAAGATCGCACTAGTGTAGTGGCTGTGAGAGGTGAACTCAGTTCTCTTACAGAACTTTCCCTCTGATATCAAACAGATATTGTCGTATATATTTGAATTCATGAACTGTTATGACTCATGGTCGAGCTGGTTCTGGTCATTGGTTAACATTTCCTACAATTTGAAAACTCTGCCACTGACTTGAGATTCAGAACTGAGGCATAAACAGAACTCGAAAGCCTTCGGTTAATAATTGTCTGGATTCTAGCACTCCAGCGATTCTTTCTTTCGCAAAAATCTCCAGAGTTCGATTTTTATGCCTCCAATCATTAACAACGTTCCTTTGCACATGAATTGCATGAAATAAATCTCAATTGCTTATGCCGGGAAACCAGCTTTATATATAATCCAAATTGCATAGGTGTTTTGCTTTTGAAATGTGTTCTAAATAGACAAAGTTTCACCTTCAACAGAGGATTCTTAACAAGTTATTTCAAACAAATAAATTACTTTTATTCACCATTGTATGAATTCTTCTTAACTTTTTAATTCTAGTATATATGCATCCTACTGTTGTTGGATGACGTTCGAATAACCTTATTACACTTTAATCTATGTCAGCTCAAATTGTTAATTCACAAGAGAAAATTGTAATAAAATTGATTTAATCGAAACCCACATTATTATTATTTTTTTTTTTTGCATAGGAATAATTTTCAATAAAACATTGATTATAAATTTATCAACATTAATCGAGTTATTAACAAAAATTGTTAATGAACTGTGTTGCAAATCTATGTTTCATGCTGTTTCTAAAGATATATGAAAAAAGGTTACAAAAATATTGATTAACTTCTATTTAAACGATATATAAGCATTATAAATAACAAGCATGTTTGAAATTCTATTTCTTCTGATAACTTTTTAAAATTTGGTTTTCCTGTCAAAAATTTTAAAATAATTTTTGTCATTTTTTGATACTCTGAACTTTACTTAAATTTAAAAATAATAATCTCATGTCTTACTCCCATAATTTCACTAAACACTAGTTCCCTAAAATGTGCCTGAAACTGTCATTTCATTGTAGAAAATATTTGTTGACCCAAAGTTTCCTCCATAAATGCCAACTTTTCCTTTTAGGGCCATGTGCCTCTATGAGGAGAGAGGATATATGGAAGGAAATGAGAGGCTCTCCAGCATTTTTACTGTTGCTTTATGGCTGCAATATACCGATATTTCCCTTGACCTTTAAACCAAGAAAATATTTAAGGCAAGAAAGAATTCATGAATGCAGGATAGAGACTTTCGGAAGACTCACCTAAATGGATAATTAAATATATTCTACTTGTGTGTGGTAAGTAGTAGTGGTAACTCATGAATCATTTTACAAAAAATAAATATGAAATATCTCAAAATTGCAGTATAATTGATTGTTGATTAATGATTTTTGGAACAACAATCTTCAATCACACATTTTTCGTTTGCAATGTAAAAGTTTGTTCTCGGATTTCAAGTAATTGAATTAATTTTTTTAGTTCTTCAAATTTAAAATATTCCTTAAGTTATCTTTATATCTCTAATGTGCAATTTAAAAATTCTAACTAAAATTTACAATATTTTGAAATTCATGAAGAAATTCCGATATTATACAGCTCATCCAAATATTGTAATATTCGGATTAACCTTGAAATATTTTCCCCCAAATAGAAGAATATAATTAGTAATACTTCTAAGAACAATAAAAATTTACGCAAAATTTTATTCTATCCATGAATTGTATATATATATATATATATATATATATATATCGTTACCTCTAATTCATTTAGTCTAGGGAAAAAACATAGCTTAAGAAAAGATTAAAAATATTATTAGTAACATTATAAGTAGAAGCTATGCATAACTTTTGCTACTTAGAAACAATGTTTTTTTTATTAGTTTCATAATATAACTATTAATAGTCATTTTTACTTCCCTGATATTTTAATTTAAGCTTGATTTTTTTTAGCATTTTCCCGCTTTGATATAAAATTAATTCACTTTGTTCGTTTTTAAGATAATGCTAAGTAATGCTTAGCAAGAGTCATTTCGTTGAAATATAAAAAACGATGTAATTGAAATTTTTTGAGCTATATTTTGTTAAAAAAAGAATATAATCCAAATTTTAACTAAATTATTATAAAATTAATTAGAGTAGCATCAAATAAAAAACATCAAAATATATGGTTTGCACCCATATAAATTTGTTTATAAATTATATGTGTTGTAAGAGCTAAACTGTCTTATATTAAATGATGAAAGATAATATAATTAGAAAAAGCAAATAATAAATCAACTCTTAAATATTGTTTCAAATCCATACAGAAATGTAGGTTACTGTGAAAGGATGCTTACATATACATATAAAATTATTATTTGCTTATAAAATTAAACCATCGTTAAATTTTACCCATCTTATTTAACTATTTGACTTAAATGTATTCAAAATTAAAAAAATTTGAATTTTTTTATATTATCCTATAGACAAACAAAATTTGTTACTAAAGCATTCTGAAGACACAAACTTGGGGTTTTACAAAGAAGGAACATTTTTTTAAATATTTAGTTATCCGATTTATTTCTATCAAAATATTTGAAACATCTAAATACTTGTAGTGATGTAAACATTTTATTCTTTTAATGTTTTATAATTATAGTCAGTTATAAAAACGAGCATTTTTTATATTTTTAGGGCATACACAATTAAAATTTAGGTTCATTGTTATGATATAATTTTATTTTCAATTGCAATAACTTTTGGCAAAACAAAGTTTGACCATCAATTATTTAAAAAAAAATAGATCTATACATTTTACACATTAAAATAAATTAAATAAAGAATTTTTTTATATTTGTAAAATTATTTATGTTGCTTTAAAATTATTATGTTGTATGCTTTTGAATGATTTTTCAATTACTAAACCCACCTAATAGCATTAGTAATTTCTCTAGAAGTAATAAAATTCACATTCCTTAGTACATTTAAGGAAAAAAAGAATTACGAAAATCTTAAAAAGTAAATTTTTGTTTCTAGCATGTATATAATATTGTACGAGAGAAATTGCAATAAAATATTTTGCTAGATATCGAATGAATATTTTACCATAAGTTTGTTTTGGATTTTGCTTATAGTTCTTTAAAATAAAGTTGGAGAAAATGGTAAAAACTAAAAGCATACAAATAATTTGTTAAAGATCAGATGCTTAAATTACACCCTTTTACCTAATTATTTCATCCTACAGCATGCCAACTCTTTATTTTTAATTCAGCTATTGTAGCTTTGAAAAAAAAAAGTAAAGTTAAAAACGTAAGATATATATATATATATATATATATATTATCTGCACCACTTCATGCATATTTTCTAGTTTAACAGAAAATTCGCATTTTATAAGAATATAAGAAGTCTAGTATCTGTTGAATATGAAATATCTCAAATAACTATTTCAAGGACTTTATGTCTTGAAAGCTTTAGATTACAAAAGTATCTGTTGAGATATGAATGATTCTTATCTTTAACAGGAAGCTTTATTTCAATTAAAAAATATATTTATTAGTTTGGAAATGCGTCAAATTACATGTAAAAACCAGTTGATGGAAATCTAGGAGTTTATCTGAATATTACTAAGAAATATTTCCACTTTTTCCAATATGGATTAAGAGTGTTCCAAAGAATAACTTCCCGTCTGAAAGGTTATTACTCTTCATTTAATCATGAAAAGATTGAAATATTTATGCTTCATTTTACCGCAAAATTGTGTACTTAACATTCTCTTAATCACTCAGAAAACTTTAATACAAATATGCACGTACATCCTCCCTTCCTTTCTCCATTCTTCATTGTACTTTAATCCACTAATCTTTATTATTTATATTAATTTCAACGGGATGAATATCAGCAGTATTAAGAATAGTTATCCAAATGTCATTAGACATCACAGAGAAATATGAGCCTGTACTGTTATTCTGCTTAAATTGGCTTGAATGTGATAAAAGAAACTATGGATAGCTTAAAAAGTAAAATTATAATTAATAATAATTTCCATTTAAATATTAGATATACGGGTAACTGAAGAAAAAAAATTTAACTTTCATTCTTAAAATTGTCTGAGCTACATTCATACTTCCTTAATAAAAATAATTCTTCGTAATAAAAATATTTGATACTCTTACATACATCAAAAGTTTCTTCTTTTGCATCTTAATTGTAGATCAATTTCTTTTGAAACTTTCTGTAGAAAGGATTCTACCTTATTCACCATGTGCATGTTTCGTTTTATTGTGATTGGCCTAGAGAATGACTGCACTGAAAATCCAAAACAAAGATTAAGTTCAGTACTTAAATGGCTTGAAAACTTATGCAACCCATCTAGTCGAAAATGTCAAGTGTATGGTAATCCCCTAGCACTCATAAACGGACACTAAATTAGCAACTGGCGCATTTACTTAAGCCGGAACGTGACTATAGTGGCGCAAAAATTTACATAGTAAAGATATGTGGGACCATGGCTTATTCTAACATGTGATATACCTATACACAAACTTATCAAAACTTACTAAACTCATTAAAAGGCATATGTAAAACCACAAAATTGTCAATTTAAAAAGATTTATTCATTATTTATAAAGAAATCTATTTTTCTACAACATTAATTATTTTAAAAAAATTATTATACTTTTCATGATGTTTTGTTTCAATAGCCTACAGTTACTTATAGGTATTAAATTAAAATATGAAAAATATTGTTACTTTTAAACTGACAAAACCTGAGACTTGTGTATTGATGAAATCTGTAGTTGATAATGTTAGAGTAATTTTGTTTCTTCATTTTTTTAGCTGTGCTGGTTCTTCGTTTGCTCAATTTTGCTTCGAAATTTACTTCTGTGATTGCTCTTTAGGTTTTGCAATGTATGTTTTTAAAATATGGGGTTTTAAAGTTGAATATTCTTTTAAATTAAATGTAGGCGGACTGTGTTTCTCTTATCTCATTAATTTCTAAAATTTGGAGGAAGTGCAGATAAAAACAAACCAAAAAGTGTTTTTGATATATAGTTTTTAAACAAATTTTAATTAGCATATAAGAAAATAGCGTTTCATGGATCATTAACTGGTCCTTCTTTCTTTTTGGTTTGATCAAAAAAGTTATTGAATTGTATTGCTTTTGTTTTTCCTTCTTTTGATTTTTTTTCTTTCAATAAGAACTTCAATAAAACCTTCATGGGAGTGTCTTTCAAATTTTTGTATATGAAATGTATCTATTAAATCTTATTCTTTCTCGATAGTCAAAAATATATCAACATGCACAAAGAATTCCTTCTTACCATTTTTAATCGAACACGTAGCAATTCATTCGTAGATATTCCAATTTGATTATAAACTACTCTATTGATTGAATTTTATCTTCGCAAAATTCTGATTTAATTAGTTCTAATATTATGTAGACAAATCGTACAGTGGGCTTATGTTATTTTAAGGGAGAGAAATCCCCTTGTCATGAATTTAAAATGAATGAAAAGAAGCATCATTTAGGAATAACGCTTTATCTATTACGATGTCTAAAATTCTAACAATTTAACAAAATACGGCTGACCTCGAGTTGATGAGGAGAACAGGGTTGCCCTTGCCGTGTGATTTGTTGCATGTCGATGACAAGTTAGGAAGAACTACATAATTAACAGTACATGAATGTAAAGTCAAGTTGTGTTTTAAAATTAGCTGGCATGCCATTTTGAGTGGAAGCGCATTGTCACCAAAAATTAAACAAAACCCTTCCGAAAAGGAAGTTTTCACTCTCCACTGGCAACATACCTATTGAATTAAGTAGTCGCTCGACTTGCTACAGGAGTTTAATTTAGAATTCAGGAATAACGTGGGAATTGGAATTAGGGGATTCCCACGAAATTACATTGCGCACTAGACGCCGTACTACAACAAATTGGTCATGCAAACATGTCGATAAAAATTAAATTAAGTGAAAAATATTTACGAAGAAGCGAAATGTTTCTAATCATACAGGAGAACAAAAACACACTTGCACATCACGTGATCCATTTTTTTTTAAAATCGTTTCACGCACCGTAATGCCATTCGCTTTAAGCGATGTTAATTTATTGGTGCAAAGCTTTTCGCCAGATGCAGTTTCTTTATTGTTGAAAATGTATTAATATACTTTCAAGTTCCTTTACATTTATTTATATAAGCATCTTATGTTATTAAATCACTTGAATGTTGGAAATAACCCCTATTTAAATAAAGTGAATTTTGGAGTTAAAACTAGCTGAACAAGTGATATTTTCAGACAATATTTTAGTTTTATTTACAACCTTCAGTACCCATCTTTAGAAGTCAATGTTTTCATTTAACTGTAGTTGTTTAATAGTTAACTAGAATTAAACTTTTAAGGTTATAATATTAATTTTATTTAAAAATAGCTTCATTGTTAACTTTTTGAGTTCAAGGAGTCTCATATTGTTACTTTAAATCAATAACATACATTACACCCTAGTGTTAAATTTCATAAGTGAATAGATTAAGAAACAGCTAATTCTAGAAATAATACATTCTATACCCTAATGTACTATTAATTATATAATGTTCAAGGTGATTACACTAAAAGTCGCAGAAATTCTCTTGGTACTCATTGAGCAAAATTTGATAGATTCATGGTATTTCTACTCTCAACAATGAAATGGGCTAGCTTGAAGTAATATCGCTTCAGATCAACAAGCGTGCTATTGGTCACAGAATTTTGAATCATGGTGTAGTGACGAGAGGAAATCCTAAGCAAACACCTCTTTCTCTCCTGACTTCCACAACAAACCAAGTGAGAACTAATATCGTTTGATGTGCAAGATGTCTCATTATTCTATACGATGTATATTAAATGGAGTCTAGACTCGAGACCCAATTGAAAATAAGCTAAAGTAGT
The DNA here is from genome assembly GCA_019974015.1 of Nephila pilipes. Taxonomy (NCBI): domain Eukaryota; kingdom Metazoa; phylum Arthropoda; class Arachnida; order Araneae; family Nephilidae; genus Nephila; species Nephila pilipes. The sequence continues at coordinate 251,628 of BMAW01064976.1, read as the reverse complement.
CATGACGTTCACGACTATTACTACTGGGTTACCGAGAAAAGTTAAAAGTTACATCAAAATTGTAACTTTTTGCAAAAGAACTTTAATCACAGTGTTTTATTTTTTTTCCTTTTTTTTTCGCAACTCCATCATGACCTAGCAGATATATTTCTAGGATTTAACTTTTTTCTAAAGTTTAAGGTTAGAAACAGATTATTGTTAAATTATTATTATTGTATTAAAAATAGTTAGCTGCACAAAAATTCCGAAATTAATGATTTGGTATCAGAAAGAATTTCTAAAATATAACATCTAGTTCAGGTTAATTTTTGTGAAATTACAGTAACTTAACTTTATTGCTACGAAATAAATTGATAAGTCCCAGATGAATGTAGCTACCCGTGTTTAAAAGAAGGGAGGGGGAGAGTTATCTCAGACGCACAAAAGATAAACTTCGTGGAAATAATTTGATTAGCGCATCAAAGCTAATTTATTTAACCGACTTATCTTATACAACTCTGTACTTCATTAGTTAAGGTGTCTGAAAATCTTTTTACCAGATAAATTAATTAACCTTTTACTTAATTTTCTAAGCTTTTTTGTGAACCGTTGGGGAATTTAAGTCCTGGATGATACGTAAAGTTTAAAAATATTTTGAAGAAATGAATTCTCTAATTGTATTCAATATAACAGAGGGTTTTCAAACACATATATATCAAGTAATTAGGTATTAAACTATAACAATTTATTTAATATTATGATTTTGATTCTCAAGGTGCTTTTAAGAGAGGATGCAGTTAAATATGTTAAGGGAGAAAGAAGTTAATGTAATAAATAAACAGTACGTTTTAAAAATAAATTTGATACATGATAGATACAAAACTATGTAAAAGAGTGAGAGCTGCATGTTTATATTTATATATTGAATAAATTGCATGACTTTAAGCGCTATTGTCTATTAATTAAAACAACCGTGAGCTTTACAAATATTGTGTAATTACTAACATTTTTGAAGGATATGCAAAATAATATATTTATTAATGACATTTATGTATCATAATTTAATTTTTAGCCATGAAAGAAGCTATTGCTTTAGTCAACTATAAAACGTTGTAGCTGACAACTTTTCAAAATTGGTAAAAAAAAGTTTTTCCTTTATATTTGATACTTGTTTTAACTAGTAATGAACTTAATTTTCAAAATTATGTCTTAACATATTCGCCTAATTTTTTTTCGTAAAAGTATTGGCATATATATTTAATGACAGCCTTCACCATTATTGAATTGAATTCATAACAAAATGTCATAATAAATTTATCCTATTTTTTTTATTTGATTGAAACAAAAGATATATAAAAATTAAGTATTTTTTTGAATGTCAGAGAGGGTTTAAGTAACTTACTTGTTCATTCATATAGAATTCCCTCAATTGAAGAAGCGTAACTGCAAAATTTATTTTTAGAATTATAAAAAAACTTATTTACTTCCAAACTTACTTCCAAAAATTCTCGAATAGAAATTTTACGAGCAGTAGCTTCAAGTAACAGCATTCAAACTCGCCATGATTTCCTTCCGGCTAAATTTCTCCTAAACCAATTATCCCTAAAAACATATCTCTCAATTTCAAAATCATTTTGGGATATACACGAGCGTTTTCATAAGTCTAATGGTAAAGAAAGAAATTTGTTTTACTAAACAGATACTTAAACTCCTTGATGAACTTTGCACATCGAAAGATGATATTTTTCAATAGAGTCGTCCTCTCCTATCTATAACAATTATAAAATTGAAATTTTCATAAAATAATTGCTATTCCAAGACAAAGATCTCCCAGAGACAGACAAAGATCTTCCAGAGCTTTTTCTCATTATATACATACAACGTTAAGAAAACATCATTTTAATAGCAACAGAGGGCTCTAAATCTACCAACCAATACCAATAAATATCATAATCCCTCAAAAATTGTACTCTATAACTTCCTTCTCAAAGAATATAATTCTATTTTTACTACTGAAGATATAATTATTTTGACTACCTTAATAAATTGGCTTGCAGACAGAAAATTTTTCGTATAGTTCCCCTTCTCTATCTTTCTCTCAATCAATAATCTTCATTTGGATCCCTGCACACAAAGGAATTGCTATTAACGAAGAAGTGGATAATCTTAGCTAAAATGGTACGAGATCTTTTGAATATTATTTCTTTAGTATCAGCAGAAGGTCTGTAATCTTATTTCAAAAAGAAAATTAAAAACTGAAATGAAGAAAAATTTAGCAAGATCGTATAAGACATAAGAACTTTAACTATATCTCTCACACAGAAAATTGAGTACTCAAGGGATAAAAAATAAATATGCAGAAGTACTAATCAATAACATTCGATCCAAAAAGTTACATCTAAGTGAATTACTTATTAAATTGAAGCAAATAGATTCCCCATTTTGTTCCTTTTGTTGATTACCGGAAATATGTTAAGTGAACACTTCAACCTAACCAACTCTAAATACAATGTTCAAAGAAATATGTTGAAAATGTTTATTTTAAAATGCGGTGATCGGTCGTATTCAACAATAGCAAGATTTAAGACGAAAGAAGATATTCAAAAAATTTAAGAATTTCTTATCTATATCCATAAAATCTAAACATCTCAATTTTTTTTAAATTTGTATCGAATATCGTTGTTTAAAATCGTAGCAATAAGTGATCAAGGCTCCGAATCATCAGAGTAAGTTTAAGTTACAAACACTCACATTACACGATCGTGAAGATACTCGGAGCATAAGGCAATGACCAGGGTTCCAAAACCACTGAACTGAGCTTCTTTGTGAATGTTTTATACTATCATCCTAATATATACATATTTCAATTTCCTTTGATGGCAGCAATAATTATATTTAACTTAAAAATATATATTCAATTTAATAATTTACCATTTGCTCAAATAATTTTAAAAATTCATCACAATTTATTAAAAATTACATTATTAATTAAATTATAAATTAAATTATAAATTAATTTATAAATTAAATTATAAATTAA
>BMAW01064976.1:210087-248599 GCA_019974015.1 Nephila pilipes | reverse complement strand
ATTAAATTATAAATTAATTTATAAATTAAATTATAAATTAATTTATAAATTAAATTATAAATTAATTTATTTTGCAAATAGATGCAAATGATATTTGATAAGAATGCCTAAAATTATATTGATTTAATTTATATTTTCATTGGTTATTTCAAAAGTTTAAAAAAGACATAAAATGGTTAAGTTCAATAAAGGGATGATAAGATAGGTATGTTAAATTATTTGTGTTCAGATACAGATGATATTTCATTAAAATACATAACATTACATTGTTTTTGTAATTAACCACCAAAATGGACTTTTGTGAATTTGGCTTCCTTCTAGGAATATTCAGGGGTCAAATGGTTTTAATATTTATTTGCTATTATTATAAAGCCGACAAAGGGGCTTTTGTAATATATCACATAATGTAATAAATTAAATCAAAATAAAACACTATCGGGTGCATACAGTTATGAAATATCACTGTTTAAGGCTATTTATTAAAAGTATGCTCCAATCAATGCTTTCACTTTCCCCCATTTTTCCAAGTAGATGGGAATTTGATTAATCTACGATGAAAAGTTTCATATTTTGAAGTAAATCATATATCGTGCTTTTTTTTTACTCTGAAATTAGTGAAGTACTGCTGAGCCATTCCGTGTATCATCAACCTGAACAAGTGATAGTCCAAAGGAAAAATGTCTGGTGAATAAGGCGGGAGAAGTATTTCTTAAGAATTGTTGTGGTATGGCCTTGTGCATTACCATTTGCAAAATCACTTTTCGATCTTTGCGACGTGTTGAGATCAGTCTATGTATGAGGACGTGTTGAGATCAGTGTATGGTTTAAGTTGATCATTTGTTATCAGTATCAGGCAGCATTAATCAGTTCACCAGGTTTAAGAATTTCGTAATAAAAATCACCCTTTTGATCCCTTCAAACACAGGACATTGCCTTCATTCCGATGTAGTTTGGACTTGCTGTATATTTTGATGTTTGGCCTGGATCAATCCATGATTTTCTTCCTTTGGGATTATCAAAACAAATCCGTTTTTCATCATCGTTTATGATTCGATACAAGAAGCTCTTACGTTGATTACTTTTCTGCAAGAATTACCTGGATGTTTAACGATTCTTTGTTCTTTCAGTCAAATCCTGTGGTATTCATTTTGCCAGTTTTTTAAAGATTTCTCTTTCGAAATCACTTTTATGAGTCACATTTAATCCTTCCGCCAATTGTGATTGAGGTTGATAGAAGTCTGTCCACAACAAAGCTTGCAATACTGCATCTACAAATTCTTATGATAGTTTTCCCTTATCCTTGCTTTTCAGATCATGATCAAGAGTTTTGAGTCGATTGAACCAAAATTCACAAGTGTCCTATTTGCTTTAAACTACTATAAGTATTTGATATGTTTGAACAACAATTTTCTTCAAAATGATGTAATGGATCAAAACTTAACTAATAACGTCTTTTTTTGGTAAAAAACTCGACATTTTCAATGCAGAAAAGAGTGTGAATTCTTACTCTTACAATTTTCCATATGTTTAGTTTTGTAGATTAGGTATAGTCAAATTGAATGCTATATATGTCAAATCCCCCTCACATAAGAAAGTATGTGTGGGACCATTTGTTTGAAAAATTACCTTTTAATAGGTAAGTTCCGCGCAGCAAAGAAAAGTACCCATTAAATGGCGAAATATGTTTCATCGCAACGCATTCCATTGAATATTTTTTTAATTATTATATTTATATCATGTTTTCAGAAATACATCGGCAGCAATCCCGTGATTGTTAAACGAATAGATTAACGAAGGGTCGTGAAAGGTCTGATTACAAAAAACTGTGTAAGAACTCCGGCAACTTAAGTCGAGAGTGCAGATTTATCGCTTTCTGAGATCATATAACTGTGTCAAGTGCCCTGAGTCAAGAAATGAGGAGGGGGCAAGATTTTAAGTATCCACAAGAATAGGAAGAATATGTCTGCTACATCACGTGTGTTTGCTGCGCAGCCATTATCGTTGCAGCAACAACAGGGACAGTGTTACATTTTACAAGATTATAAACAGAATTTGTGTAGTGCTGTCCTTTCAAATGGATTTTGGTTCTGCATACATCATCATGATTGTCATTTCCTTTAATGGAGACATATAGGAGAACTGATGCTTCGAGATTCCTTTAGTGCTTTTCATACGGGAATAGCAACTGGACAAATGATTGCATTGCGCCGTAACATTTCCAACGTGTCAAAGTCCACGGCTGTACACAGAATCCGCTTTTTTTCTTCATCAAGACAATGCATGATCAAGCACGAAATGACAAAAATGTCTTATAAATGGAAAATAACTTTTTTGTAAAAAATGATTACAAAATCAACATATATTTTTAAATGGGAGAATTTTATAATACTTAGATTTTTCTCATAAATTGTGTTCAGTTCTTAAACCTTGTTACCTTTTAGCATTCTCTTCCTACGATTAATTTAAAAATAATGCATAACTAAATTCTCTGAAAATTTAATATTTCCGTTTTTCATATGCGTAAAGAATACCGAGTTTCTTTCCAATAATTTTAATTAGAAGAAATGAAAATGTTATAGGTAAACAAAATTTTCGTTGTATTTAATTGGAAGGAAAAATATAATACTGTTTGGTAAGATTTATTTATTTCTATTTTTATCACTAAACATATTCGATCACTTATTTCATTGCAAAATAACTTTAAGAGAAGGTAACATTCTAAAACCCTATATCAAATTTATGACTAAAATGGAACTATAAATTAGCTCTTTCAACAAATCAATCAATTATCAACATAAATTTTTAGAAGAAAGCACCGTGAATATAAACGTGTATCTTTATATACAAATTCATACTAATTTATCACGGCTGTAGAACTAGAATTAAATATTTTAGAGAAAATATAATGGTTTTTTCTTGTATAGATAACTAATAAATATTTATAGGTCTCTTTATTTTATCTTAGCCATAACAGATGAAAAAAATATTAATTTACAGTTATTTTTAAAGTTGAAATCTTTCAATAATTTTATTATAATGTAAAATTAATAACATCTTATTATTAACATGCTGCGGTGGTAACTCATAATCATTGTCGTGGATATGTCTCCAAAATTAATCCAGATTCCATCTAAGATCTACCATGTTTATTAATGTAGGTGATTTTCTTGTTAAATAAAACACGTTTCGGTGTGAATATTATGAATCACAGATTTGTAAATGATGACAGTTGATGAATCTGACAGAAGATGATGACAGTTCCGGTGTCATCATTTTCTTTAGACCCTGATTTAAATTTATGAGATTCAACTCTGAACGCATTTAAGTAACTTCTAGTGTGAAAACTACAATAATAATATTATAAACTAATCAATCAATATAAACATTAATTCGAAATTAAAGATCACAGATGTTAATAAAGAAACAAACTATAACATTACTCTTCAGACATGACATCTTGGAAAAAAGTAAATTTTTTAGGTAAGAATTAAATGCTTTTATTATAATGAAATATTTCGGATTTTTCTTTCAAAAACACAACAGAAAATATTTTAAGACTCTATTTAATTTCAGAGGTGTAAAGCTTAAATTAAATTTTGTTTTAGTACATTATTTTGAAAGATTAGCTTTCTTCTGCACTTTAGTTATCATTTGTAAATATCACATCATTGTAAATGTTGGTAAAAATTTCAAATCAATCCTTATAAGATAAAAAATATATTTATGAAAAAAACATTATTGATGAAACATATTTACAAACTTATAGTAAAAGTAATTTTAAAAAAATTGAACTTATAAGTTTGAAGCTCGAAACAAGTTTATAACATACATTTTACAAAAAAAAATTAAAAGTTTTGCATCTTCATTGAAATTTATAATACGCATTATTTCAGTTGAAAATCAAAGTTTATTTTGATTTTATTTATCTCTTAAATTTCTAACTGCTTATCTCAATATTCTACTGGCAAAGATCTAATTTCACTAAAAATGTCACTTCCTCCTTTATCGAATGTATTAGTTAACAGAGGAGGTTGACAAAATTGAATTTTATTCATTCTTCTTGTAATAAATCTCTCTGAAACTCCAAATATAAAATATTCATGTCTTATTGCTTTTGTCAATGCAGTAATAATTACAACAATAGTTTATTTATTATTGTTGAGAGAGATAGCGAGGTTAGAGACATATCTTCCATGAAGAGAAAATCAAGCAAAATGCTAAATAACATATGCCATTGTACATATGTCATAATTATTTTTTCCTCCCACGTACAGTTTCAACTATATATATATAAATGTGTGTGTTTTTTGTGTAAGGATTAGAGAGTAAAAAGTTTGAAAATATTGCATCATGTGTTACGTTGTGTATTATTAATACATTTTTAATTCATTCAATGTGAAAAATATTTGTGGCATCTCTAAAACTCTGAAATACAAAAAAAAAAATGCAATGATATTGTGCAATATTTTATTAAAATCAATCCTTTGATTTGATATTAAAAATTTGTGCAATTTTTAAGAGACATTTCAAAAGCGTTTTATTTTTTTATATGTGTGATAAAAATATAAAATCGATATGACATTTTATTAGAAATATTTTTGACAAATATATAATTTTTGAGAGAAATGAAATGTGTGGAATATTTTTATAAGAATAATCGAACGAGAATTGATAAAAATTTTATTTTGCTTTAATGAATATCTAAATATATGGTTTTGGTGAAATAACAAAAAAAAGTCCAATAGTTCAATTGTAAATGAAAATTAAATTTTAAAATACGCTTAATTTTGGAATGAAGAAAATGTCTGGTTTCGATGAATATTTTTTGAGAGTTGATTATGAAGGCAAAGTATAATTGAATATATAAATGATAAATAAGTAATTGTAATAATATAGAAGAAATGTATAGAAAGTTTGGATTAGAGGACAAGTATATGACCGGGTTTGTAGGGAATTGGCCGTGCTTTTCCTGCTATATAACATAGAATAAGGGTTTGGGTCGAGAAACTATTGTGAACTAGAACAGAGTTAAAGAACAAAATATATTTTACATGCGAAATTTAATTAATAATAAGCAAATAAATTTAAATTAATATTTTTGAAATTAAATGAAAGTTAATTTACATGTATTTGTTACGATTTTGTGTGTTGTGTATGCCTTTGAACAGCTTATTTGTGATACAATATATATCAACAAATAGTTTTAAATTATGATCTTGGTAAATTTCATATGTTAATACATTGAATGTTATTATATTATTTAAAATTCATATTTAGAAATGCCACACAAAATACGTTTGAAATTTTGAAGTTAAAGAAACTATGATGTCAAGTTACAAAATTGTGGTAAACACTGATCTATGTGTTAAATATTTTAGACATAATACCACACAGCAACTAATAGAAATATTAAACATCTTAAGTGCAGACAAATATTTTTATTGATACGTCTTAACTCGCAGAGGTAAGCACTTCAGTTTATTCGCTTATTGCAGTTAGATTAAGTTTATAATTATGGAAATGCTTATCAATAAAGAAACTTTTTCTTACTAAATTAGAATATATTTGATATGAAAATAAATTTTTAAATGCTTATTAAGGCTGTGCGCCTGAAAAGACTCCTCCAATAGTCCAATTTTAAAGGGGGAGGAATTACGATAAATTCTTTTTATTGACTCCTTTTTAAATTTCTTTCCCTTTTAAATATATTTTCTCTTTTTAACGAGTAACCAAATAATTCATATTTATCTCTTACGAATCTAACTACAACTTTTACTCTAGCCGTAAAACTTCAATTTTGCAGAATCACGCATGTAACAGTTTTATCACGAGGCTTTTTAAGTTATGAATCAACATAATTTAGTGGTTTTCCATTATCCCAGGTCTTAAAATCTTCCTTAACAGATAGCATGTCTCTTTCATCACTCTTCCCTTTGCTGACTCTTGCCGTGTGAGCCACGCAACGTAGCACGCGTAGAAACTCCCATCATGAATTATTTCTACTTTCACTTCTATGTATAACGTATCATGTTTCCATGAGCTGATTATTAGTATGCAGAAGAGGAAACAACAGAATTAAATTGTTAAATTACCCAAAGACAGTTGTTTAGTGATTACTCTTATTTTTCAATATAAGCTATGGTACATTTACTATTTCAAATCTATTCAAACATCTATATACATTTGGTTTCCTATGAAGAAATTCGTCAAAAAATTATAAGCACTTTGATTTTTATAAATTACGAATAGTTCTATTAACACCAATTAATAATTCTTCCAGTAATAAAGTCCTCAAATTAAATCGTAATTCATTGCTAGATTCCTGATGTATTAATTATTTTCATTTTTTTTGCGTAAAATAATTTGCTTTAAGATGATTTTAAATTTAAAATTATTTTCTAGACCTTATTTTAAATTTCACTTGATATTGTGCTTATAATATTCGAAAAGTCTTTTATTTACGAAAATTCTGATCATAAATCAATCCAAATTAAAGAGAGTTAAAATTCTTTAAATGAACATTATGTCTGTAGACAATTTCAAGAATTATATTTAAAGGAATCTATTTTAATATTGTACCTTGCAAGAAGTTTGACAAACGAAATGAAAAAATTAACTCCTGAAAATTTATCAGAATTGTAAGGACTTTGTTTTACTAGCATCCACAATATACATTTTCGTTCAAACCATTTGGAATTAGCAATCTCATAAATGGCAGACGCATTATAAGCTTTTGCTGGTGTTCTATAAAAGGAAATGTTTAATAACAATCTTTATTCAGAATCTCAAAGAAACAGCAGTAGTTGTTTAGTATTTTGCTGATTAGTGAAACTATTGTAATTCATGTAAATGTTATCACAGCAAAAGAGCGGTGGTTAATCCATTCGAGTACGTACATTATATACTTTTTATACTTCGAGTACGTACGTTCTATTCAGTAACTTTTGCTGCTTAAATTGTTTGACTGTTTTTGGTCTTTAACATGTTCTATGGTTTTTGTAATAAAGAATTATCTCAAGATTCGAGAAATATTTGTTATGAGAAGGACACTCTAGCTCTTATTTTACTGATTTAATAAAAACATTTCGGACCAATACATTCTGGGAGCATAAATAAGTACACATTTTAGTGAGATTAATTGAAATGCATCAGTTTTTGATTTATAATTATTCTAAATTTCTTACTGCATTGAAAAATTGCCAAACAGTAGAAAACATTTCATTCTATAAAGATGCACAAAATTATTCATAATCTAATGATGCCTCATAAAATAAATGTCATTTTTATTTAATAGGGTTAACACTTTATAAAAATCTTCAAAGTTCTTTTAGTTGAGAGGGTTCTAAGAAAACAACAGAGTGTAACTAGTTATATAAACTCATACACATCCCATCCTATAAGAACTATATACCAAGCAAAAAAGATATTTTTAAAAATATTTTTTTAACTTCATTGATTCATATTCTTTGATTTCCCATTTAAAATTTTGAAATTTGATTTAAAAATAAACGATAAGTTATCAAAGATTTAAAATTTAATTTAGGTTGATATGAAACTTATTTTATGGATATTTTTGTCCAGTCCTAAGTGAAATTTCTCGAGTGTTTCATAAATAAATAATCGTCTTAACTAAATAAAAACTATAGAGTAAAAATATCAACAATTAAAAATTCATTCAAAGAATAAGGTGATAGCTTTCATTTTCCATTCAAATATGTATAATAATTATTTATTTCTTGGATATCAATAACCAAGAACTGATCTTCTTCTCTAGAATAGAGTTACAAAAATTCTCTCAGAACGCTTACAATAATTGTGAAAAAGTCTTTCAGATGTTTCATTGAAATATATGTATTTATAATCTTTTGTGGAATTTGAAATACAAATATATATGTTATCCAAAAATATTACTGTTCTGAAATTCCGATATCATGTCTTATTAAAATTCCAAATTAAAAAAACATAGAATAAATATTTTGCCGTCTTAGATTTTTTCAGTCTGCTTTTCCTTGATATTTAATTTATCAATTCTTAACACGCATTTGAATATGTATATTCTTTTATTTTCCTTTCTAAAATGTTTCATACTTTGCTTTAAATATAATTATCTTTAAAAGTATTTGCCCTTTTTGAGCGAACTATGCTGCATTTATGCACCTTTTTTAAGGGAAAAGCTTTCGTTAGAATATTTAACATTTTTCTAAATAGATTTATTTTAAAAATAAGTTTAAACTCAAATAATCTTTTGAAAAGTGAAAAATACAGCCATTTATTCCCGAAAATTGCTTTTTAGATTTAAATGGACTAGGAGAATAATAAGGAGCTAGAAAAGCAATGTCCTAAACGACTGTTCATTTTATTCGAAGTTATATAAAACTTGTAATGTGTTCTTTCTTCCCATTATTCTTCACGCAGTGAATGTCCTTGCACAGAAAGTAAGTGCTAGAGTTGAAATTTCAATGTCAACTGCATTGAATACTGTACAGGCAGAATATTCTAAAATCATATTTCGTTACACATCCTTTATAAAGTTCTTTACATCATTTTGTGTGCATTATCAAAAAACATAGATTGCACAATTGTCTATGTATATCGTCACAGCTGTACTTACTATATGTAATGTAATATACTTTTCGTTAATTACATTTTTTTTTCTATATCCTATTTATATTTTGTTCATTCGGATCCATAGGACTAAATTATTAAGAAAATCCCCAAACATTACATCCATATGTCTTGTTAACCAAAATTACTAATAGTGCCTCAGAAAGTTGTATATATTAGGTATAAATATTCAGCTCCTACCAAATTAAGCTCTATGAAACATTTATTTTCTTCAAGAATATAATTTTTAGAGAATTTTGAACAACTTTGATAAGGAGTTGTACATAAAAGTTTTCTTTTGAATTCAGGTATAATTCATAACAGTATACTAATAACATCCAAATTAGTATATTGCTATATCCAAAAGAGAACGTAGTATCCTGTTAGTTAAAAATGAGAATTTCGTAGACATATTTGTCATATTTGCGTTGTAGATTTAATTTCTAAATCTACCCAATAATTTTATATCAGCCTCATGCACTTTAAGTTGCACAGGATATAGAGCTTTTACGTGGTATAGAAATTAAGACAAAGTGTAGAAGTGCAGTTTTTGTTCGCATTAAGTGACCATGTTTCAAAGTTAAGATGACCATTACTAAAGACAATGCAGTTTTGGAGAAATTTTAATTAAAATGAAGTGAATAAAGATCGTTTAAGTAATTAATAATCTTTATATTAAAATATTTCTGACTGATCAGGTTCTTCTTCCTAAGTTAACCTTTATTTATATGAGATGATATTTTCTGTAAATCAAACTACTGGTATATAGAGATATCCAAAAAAAAAATTAAAATTTTAATTTTTAATTAGTAATAGATAACTAAATCATAATTACGAAGGCTCCTTAGTTCTTTAAGGCACTTGCATTTCACCTTGGTAGACAGCTACTACCAAACTCATTAGTTTCAAATAAAATGGTACATTAAACGTCGTTTGTTATATGAACGTTTCTCTAATTTAAGTAGCCTTATTTTTCCCAAAGTATTTTAAACTTCTTGAACGAAGATTAACTTTAATTCTTATCAAACTTAATGGTTTGTGTTATGCAAAAATAAAAACTTTTAAAACCATTCTGTCAAAAATATATCGGGAAATAAGTCAGAAATTTGAAAAAAAATATTTTGGTAAAATTTCTTTCTATTTAGAGCTAAATTTATTTAATAATAATAAAAAAAGGATGAAACTGATTAATTTAAAGTGAATGTTAAAATTAAACAAAATACTGAGTTCCTATTACAAATAGATTTTTTCTAAGTTTTAAGACTTTTGGGGGAAGAAACTTACTTTCAGAGGAATGTTAAATACTTAAATTAATTATTGCATTTTTATAACAGGAAAAAGTACTATTTAAAATATGAGAAAAATATTATTCTCTTTTCTATTTAATTCAAATCATCATAAGAAATATATTTATTATTATGAAATCTCTCTCATACTCACTTCATGGGGTAGGTGATAATCAATAGCATTCTTAATGCATTAATTGTTAAATTTTCTTCATCTACAACAATAAAAAATGTAATCAACCTCATCAATCAATAATTATTGCATAAATCAATCAATAATTATTGCAATCAATAATACTTGATTTAAAACGCTAGTAAGAAATCCAAATGTTCTGTTTTGTCAAATATAACCACAATAACATACAAGGACGTCTAGGAAAGAATAGGAACCGAAAAAGAGAAAACATCAAAAGTTGGTTGGTAGCTTAGCAGGTTTAAAAATGTTTCTTCATTCTTATGCGATAGGTAACCTTTGAAGATTATAGTTATATCTTAATTATAGAGGCAAAAATATTCTGGTTGATTCATATTTGTTTGATTAGAATCAAAATTTCATAAGTAGGGTTGAATTTAGATTACTATTCAATGTTTTTGTTAAACAAAGAGTCTACGTTTCTGAGCAATAATTTTATTTAATTTTTTTAAATACAATGTATATGGCGGTGCTGAATAATTTGTTCATTAAATATGTAATAAAATTAATTACGATCAGTTTTTAATTTTAAAATCAATTACTGAAAATAAAAAATATCTCATATGCTTCGTCTATTCAAAGAAGCATAAATAAATTATAGTAGAATCTAAATGGGGAAATTAAAAACATAGTTGGAAAAATTAAAATTCAGTAACATAATTTAATTTTCAAAAATAACAGTGTTTTATTATAACACTTAAACACAGATTTAAATATTCGAAATAAACATTTTAAAATTCCGCATACATTTATCTAAATAATATAAAATAAACCAAATTTAAATTAATTATAAAAATAAGCATAAAATAAATCAATTCTATTTTAGCCTAAAATATAATTGCATTTAAGTTATCTTTAAAACTTAGAGTTCAAACTAATATATAAAATGTTTCTTATTCAAGTATAAGACTTTTCACTTCTAGACACGGTATTCTTTTGTCTAAATGAGTCCACACAGTTTGTAATTTCCGTTTTCGATATGCCTTAAAAAGTTTCAAAATTCCAATTTTTATTTTTATTTCTATTTAATAATAAATGTCCAATCCATATTATACTTAAACAGTGTAAATACGTTTTAGAAAAAATGTATAATATATATAGAGAGATGCATGTATAGCTCTTGTTATAGAAAAAAAAACAATGGCTACTTTTAAAAATATACCTGAAGGACTGATAGAATTACCATCGTATTTAACAACTATAGCTATTGGTTTAAATTTTTGAATATGTTATGTGATGTATTCAATTTTTAAAAGCAAACGGTTTAAACTTAAAGTGATACTTTTTTTCAATATTCTTCATTAAGCTATATTTTTTTAAATGTTTAAATTTGTTACAAAGAAATAAAATTATGCTATTGGGAACATCAGATCATATTTTTGTTTTTAGAAAATTTACTAGCAACAAATAAAAAAAAACAGAATTGAGTTTGGATCCAAGATGTAAAAACGAATGTTGAAAAATAGTTCTTGTGGAAATTGTGTAAATAATTTATGTTTGAAAAGATGTGCGCAAATAAACGTGATGTTCTGAAAACAAGTCATCTTTATTAATAGTTTGTAATACAGTACAGTTATAAATGTGTATTGTAAAAGCAATTTTTACAAACATCTCTTTTTCACTTTATTTTAAAACAGCATTTTCAAACACTCGAAAAACCTTTTGATTATATTTCTTACTTTTTTCTTTTTGTAGTATTGATATCTATTTTTAAACCAAGTGACACTGGAAACATCTGGATCTTATAAAAGTTATTCCTTACAGAAAATCAGATTTTGCTTTGAACGGGGGAAAGAATTGAAGAGATAAAAAACTGTAAGAGAGCAACGAGGTGAATGAATGTGTTGTAAGTCATTCGGATTTGGTTGTCAAAAGATTCTCAGTTGAACTATGGTATTGATTTATTTACTCACAACTGCTCTCACAAAAGAACATTCAGTTATATAACATTTCAAACATTACGTTTTAAATTTAAGAAAACTAAGATATAGTATTAAAAGTAATTGTTACAAAAAAGTTTTAAAATATGAAAATTATTAATTGCAACAAAGAAAAACAAATCTTTACTCATAGCTATGTATTAAACTCAATTCGCAGCTTCACAAAAGTAACAGTTTAATTAAACATATTACGATGAATAATGATGAATTCAATGTTTTAAACATAGTTTATCAGTTAAACAGATTTTTTGTTCGTATTAAATATCATTTACCTTTTTATAGGAAGTATTAATGTGTTTATACATTCGTGTTGTCTGTTGTCGATTTTACCCTATTATAGTCGAAAAGTGAGTCTGGTTGTATCCTCTGACTATGTTAAAGTAAAAATGAGGACACTGGGAATGAAATTCATGACTAGTTACATTTAATTCTGATATGATATTTCTCAATAATCCCTTGAACAATAAGATGTTAAGAAATGTGTCATTAGGATTAAAGATGTCAGTAACAAAATTGGTTTTACATCTGCGTAATTGAATTAAATCTATCACATATTTGGAAATCTCCAGATTCATTGATGTAATTATACTCAAAAACATTTTAAAAGACTTAATCATTTAAAAATTCAATATCCAAAACCTTTCGCTTAAACCAAAGCACATAATGATTATTTGTACACACTGCGTGATATTTCAGAAGGGTTAAGCCTTAAAAAAGTTTAAATAGTAGTCAAGTCTCTAAATTTGTTTAGCTGCTAATAAGTGTGAAAATGATATCTGTTTATCACACTCTTTGTCACTAGAATGTTTTCCAACGGAATGTGGCTAATCTCTGTTATAAAGGCTCTTTTATATCCGTTTTGTAACTTAATATCTAATTAACTCCCCTTTCCCGAATCAATTTTAAACTGGAAGCACTGTGCATCGTACATAACATTTTTGTAGTCTCAATTCCTTATAATGTATCCTGAGAGAATAGCATTGCTTGGTGTAATCAGTTACTTCCAAATCATGAAACAAGCAAGCCTTTTATTTCCTCTTGAAAGTATATTTTACTTTACTGCGTAATTGTGAGTTAAATTTTAATTTGTAAGAAATAGTCATCGTCTTTGGTGTGACATGTAAACTTCTGATTAGTGACTAGAAAGTTACATATTCTTCATGGCCGGATTATATCATTTCAGTTAGTATTAGTCTTCTGATTAAGATGGGATTGTTCAATTAAAGCTAGTATTTAGTAGATCTTCTACAATTATTTAGTATTTTAAGACTTTCGAGTATTATTTTATCGTAAGATTTGAAAACTACTCTAAACAAAGCAGTTGTAACTGTAACATACTTGTTAAAATTTGTTTAACAAGTAATTGCAACATACAAACATTTGAGTACAGACAGTTATATATAATTCGATATGAAATCAGAAGTGAATTTCAACTCAGAATACTTGATGAAATAAAATATTTTCATTGATTGATAGTATTATTTCTGTTATCAGTCGGAATGTTTTTTAATCAGTTTAATGTTATGATTCGTTTCAAAAAATATTTGTAACAAAATGTAAGTGTAAAATGCAAACTTAAATACCGGAAATACAATATAACTGGTGGATATTTAAAATGTAAATTAAATTCTTTTTAATTTTAAGAACATTTATTTAAAGGAAAATGGTTATTTTATTCTCAATATCAACAGTATTACCAACCAACAGATATTCTCAACCATCAGATTACATCAAAGTAAAAATATATTGTTATAATTTCGTAAGTACATATCGATTATAGTTTCTTCATTATTATGTCTAAATATTTATATATATATATATATAAACTCAATACAAAAGAAAATTATTCTACTTAAAACCCATTTTAAAATTAAAATATTCTGTTGTTAGCAGTAATTTGCTCTCTCTATCTAAAATATTGGCTATATTAAAAATCATAAAATAGAAATTCCATTTCAATAAAAATTCCCACATATTGCTTTAATCATTGCGTTATATGAGACAAAAAATATGTTTAGTAGTTATAATAATGAGGATGAGAACTAAAAAAACATAAAGTAAAAAAAAAAAAAAAGAAAAAAAGAAAAATGACACATATAAGTTTTTAATCTTGAAATTTAATTTCAGTCTCTAAATGTTGCATAATAGTGAAGTGAGACGCGTTTTCAATCAATGGTGGAAGATCCGGATTTGGCTCTTCCGCATTATGCCTACATATATTCAATCATTTTTTCAGCCGTGCTCGAAGTAGCTCATTATCCTATTAAACTTCGATCGGTGATCTGGATTCAGTTATACCTCGATTACTATGGTCGACTAATGAAATCCGCCAGTGCTTGCCAACATTTATTCTTCAACACATATACAAAGAAGGCAAACACAGAAGTGAAATGCTTCCTCGAGTCTTCTCTACATATTCCTCTTCCTGAGCACTAAAGTCGAGATAGGATTTAATTCTCCTTATGTTATATCTTGTATCCTATTATCCTTATTTACAATTAATTTATGTTAATTTAAAGTGAATCCCTACTTTTTATTATTCCTATCAAAATGATAGTTCTAAATTATTTTGATGAATAAAAATATTCATACTCCGCCTCTCCTTCAGTCATCTGCAGTCATTGTCGCCAGCAAACCACTCCAGCTATTCTCCACTCCATCCCAATGAGGAAACTTAAGCCAGGCAGCCTTTTTGTTGAGGTGACAGCCGCAATTGAAAAAAATTCTTCCGTCGTAAATTTCAACTAGTATTGCAAAGAATATGACATTTGTCACAGTGAATGCGCAGTACATAAAAGCCCTAGTGATTCAGGTGCCAATTATTCCATCATATCTGAAGAACTATGTCAATTTTAAATGCTCCAACATTCTCTGAAAATGCGACTATTCTATAAATTGTATGCTGAAAATTTTTAGTCTTTTCCAGAAGTTGTACAATAAACACAACACCTTTCGAATTTCTCGTGTTTTCCCAGAGCAGTCATTAAATAATATTTGAATGAAAATTTTCCGAGCTACTGTTGTTATAGACTGCGGAAATAAAGAACTGCGAATAACCGAAGAAAGTCCTTCCAGTAAACACAGAGTTAATCTCAGCTTTTTCAACGAAGCAAGTATGTGCTCTTAGTCTGCAGATTGAAGACTTTGAGAGTAGATTTTGATAACTGGCAAAAGCATTTAATGTGCAAAAAATGAATATTTGTAGCAGCCTCGATTATTCATCGTAATTCTCCCGTACAATACTGAACGTAATTATCCCGAACAATACTGAACGCAATTATCCCGAACGTACTGATTCAACGTAATTCTTCCTAACGTACTGATTCAACGTAGTTAATTCTTCCTAACGTACTGATTCAACGTAATTCTTCCGAACAATACTGAAACGCTCAACAATTACGGACATTATCTTATCACCAGGGATGAGGAAACTAGACAAATGATAAAATTCCCCATTCTTGAGGCTGAGGCAGATGATAAACGTCGATGTGATCATAGGCATTGGACAATCATCTACAACATAGTTGATTTAATTTAGTTAACACATGTGAAAAGTTGGACTGTCCGAGGACGTTATTTTGGACAGTATAGAATAATTGGACGATGATCTTTTGTAACGTGTGCTGTAGAAAATATGAAAGAAAACTGTTAATATTAAAGCTCAAAAGACGTCTTTTACAGCCTGAGGTTAAAGAACAATCTTGATCCTCATTATCAAATGTAAGAAGAGAAAACTTTAAATTATCAAGAAAACTTGTTACAAGTAGTCAGATCAACTATAGAGAAGAGGAAGCTTCTTTCTAAAAATGGGGGGGGGGGGAATTTAGTGCTACGATCATTTTCTCGCAATAGCCTTATGGCTTTCACTCCATGAAACTACATTCATTAACTGCTTTTCTCCACTGTGGTTAAAGTAGCACTTCATCGTATTAAACTTCTACTACAGCTTGCATTCAGTTATATTTCTATGGTCGATTACAATTTTATTAATCACACCCTTAAGTATCTAGTTACTTATGTTTCCCAATTACCTAGATATACAAAATACCTCGTTTAACTGTGTAGCCAAATTTATGTTCTACGCAAAGGTTTTGCCAAATGCTAATTCTAATGATAACTGCTATGTTCTGGCTAATTTAACAATAAATTTAATGATTTTAAAGATAACTAAATTATGATCTTAATGTATAAAGTAAATTAATTAACATAGTAAATTAATTTAACTTCTAAAAGTTAATTTTTTTTAAGTAAACTTATTTTTTACAGGATTATGTAGAGAATAGTCTCAGTAGCTTACATTCTGAATGTCACATCGAATCCTATAGTAACTTGTGGAAATATTAGGGGAAATACTATAAAGAGTACATAATACTGTAGTTTTTTCACACATTCGGTTCATACCACTTTTACGGTCTGAGTTCCACTTGATAATTGGACAGATAAGTAACATTCAAACACTATAACAAGGCTTTTAAGTCTCTAGTACATCCTATTGAAATTTCAAAACTAAATGTTTCCTGAACTGTTGAAGAAAATTGTACAATATTAAGAATTTTTTTACTTGAGTGATTATGATAGGATTGATCAAAACATCAAACTGAGAAGCAACAAGAGAAATACAATATCATTATATTTTTTATATTACAATTCATATGTTTTTCCTATCTGCATTTAATAACTAATTTTTTTCTCCAATTTTTTTTATTTGGACTCAAATTCTTTCAAAGGTTTTGCGTAGAATTTTTCTTTGTCTTAATACTCATATCTTTGAAATACTCAATTAAAATTAGGGGAACTATATTTTTTTCGCCAACTTAACTCAGAATCTTACAAACAGAATCTTACGAAATATGAAATGTAATCTAATATTAAGATGTGAAATCAGATACTTAAAAAATATTGGATTCCATAACGCAGAAATTCAGTTTCAGTCGTGTTATTTAAACTATGATTTGGTTCCCTTTGAGACAGATTTGTCCAGCTGTGATGATAATTTCAATAGTTTTAAAACTGTCTCTTTCTTTTCGGAGGACATTACAACATTTTACTTCTCATGTAGTTTAAACATTTCTTATTCTATCTTGGAGAATTGGGGGTCCTATTCAAGACTTATTGAGTACATTATGTCTTTCCTGTATAAGCCAGGAAATATAAGATCATTAAAATAACCAAGCTTAAAATTTGTTGAAAAATATTAATACCTTAAAAGAGCTACTTTAAATTCGATATATATGCTCAAGCATATTTCGCTTTTTCTTTTTATATGTTTATAGAGAAAAACCGCATATTTACATCTATAAAAAACAACAGCCAAAAACTATCAAAACCCCATATATAACATAAAAAATAAGTAGTGTCGTCATAACCCTACCATTTTACAACTAAGAAACTGAAAAAAAATTATTATTTTATTCTTATATGGATGAAACTTTTTACACGCTTTTCAGCGAAAGCGGTGAAGTTAAAATGTGTCGCTTCTCTCGAGAATGTTAAATACTCATTTGTATGGAGATGAGAAGCGGATGACAAGCGTAAGCAGAAAATTGCTCTGCCGACGAAAATATGTTTCCGCGGAAATAATTTCCTCTTTCATGTCCCGTGATACCCACACCAAATATAAACTACTGAATACATGATACACTTTTGCGGCTCCGTTGGAGCTTAATAGTAATTTGTTTTTAAACATATAAGAGTTTTCTTGTTTTTATTAGATTTGCATGTTTTAATATGCTTGTTATGTTATCAATATTTTTTATTGATCCGCTGTAAAGTTTTTTTTAGACAGAAGACCACTATCAATTTTGTCTTAGATAAAATATTTAATTTCTTGATTCTGGACGCAAAGTTTTCAAATTTTAAATTCATATGTATAATTTTAAATCAGTAATATGTACGTGTTCTAAATATAGTCATAGAAGATGTTTACGCATATTAGAATGATTTCTATAAAGGGTTTATTTTAAAAAATCAATGTTTTCGAGAAAATATTTCTGGTAATCAATTATTACTTGAAATTAAAAAGAAATTCTGATACTTCTACGTAAAGAAGTTTTGAATGATATGAAATATTTTTGCTCATTCCAAGGAAAAATAATACTACTAAGTAATCTAAAACTGTTGTGAAAATCACGGTACAAGAATTTCTCAGCACAAAATAAGCAAAATTATTAATCGTATACAAAAGAGCATCAATCAATGTTTGCCCTTGGATTAAAAAATTTCAAAATAAATACCCGGAAGAGGAACATATTGTTCCAAATGTTTCTAAAGTGAACTCACTGGTAACAACAGAAATCGTATAAAAGTAGAAATGAATTGTAAGCTTCTATTGCAACATTAAACAAAACGATAAGCCAAGATTAAGAGCTAAAAATATCCTGTTCCCCGTTTTTTGTAGAAACATATACTTTAGGGTAAGATACTTTACAGAGACATGTATAAAAACAATTTAGCAGAATAT
Source organism: Nephila pilipes (assembly GCA_019974015.1). Taxonomy (NCBI): domain Eukaryota; kingdom Metazoa; phylum Arthropoda; class Arachnida; order Araneae; family Nephilidae; genus Nephila; species Nephila pilipes. Next base: position 230,116 of record BMAW01064976.1, on the reverse strand, counting down.
AAATGGAATAAATACACCAAAATTACTGCAACATTTACTGGCCTATTTTAATGGAAAATATATGGATAAAGGTTTTCATATCTGATAATCAAAATGCAAAAAAAAAAAAAAAGTAAAGGCTTATAGTTGTAGAAGATTTATTTTACAATGAAAAATAATAAGTGTAGAAAACGATGTTAAAATAAATTCAACATTTCCTTTTATGAGAAGAATGATTTACGTGCGATATTTACAGCAGGAACTCCATTTATTTATCGCAACGACTTACAAGATATGAAATCGCATCAAAAGACAAGACCATCAAACTTCTAAAATTACAGCTGCATTCTTTACAAAAAATAAAAGTAACATATTTTGAGTGCATATGTTTCAACATATTTCTACAAAGTTCTTTGAAATTTCTCATACGGTCTATCGTGCAGTGATTGACAGGGCAAAAAAAATTTCATTTATTTAAACCCTTAAGGATTTAAAGGTAAGATATTGCAACAAGACACAAATGCATCACTCAAACTACTAATATTATCACTACATTTCTTGAAAAATTTAAACTGACACATATATTTCGTATATATATATATAACTTTTCAACAATTTCCTGCAAATCCAATGATGTTCATAAAGACTATTGTGCTTTGGCTTGTTGAAACGATCTCAAGGGCAAATCCCCTCCAATTGATAGACATATGAAGTTAATGAAAGGGGAATGACGAGAAAACCCCTAGAAAATGACACAAAATTCTCTTCCATCATGGGCATCACGATATAGACTAATAGTTCAGAAAAAAGTTAATAGATCAAACTATTAAAAAGACTTGTTCTTACATATCAAACATTTAAGGACTGAAAATATTTCTAATAATGTGGTAAAAGCTCTTCTAGTAATTATTATAATTAGAAATCAAATTTCTTTCAAAATTTGAGAAATTTATTTGGTATTTAAGATGAGCTTCGGAAATTTAAATTTGTGATTATAATTAAAACAGAAGATTAATTAAAAGAGAAAAACTCTTGATCTTAAAAAATTCATTAAGACTTGAGGGACATCAAAATTAACTTTAATTTATTGTGATGTGTTGGTAGATAACGTAAATTTAACAGCATTATGCAATTTTTATTAAAAATACAGGTAAGCAAAATTACGAAAATCATTTAAATATATTTAATATATAATTTACTATAGAATATTTAGCGTTTTCAACAAATTAAACTTTAATTAATTGGACAGGAAAGCTGAAGGCTTAAAATAGAGAAAAGACTGTAAGTAACGATTCACACTTCATGCTCAAGAGTGCTTCTCTGAATATCTGAGTCCAAAATAAAGAAGATTAAATAAATAATAACTTAATTAAAATATATATAATAGAATTAATTTATCAGTTAAATTAAATGCAAAGTCTTACAATTATTTGCTGTTAAAAACTTTTAAATTCTAAGTAATAATAAATTCATTCTAAGAAGTAGCATGTGTACTTCAATTCCCTATTAAATTGTTTTTATATGCATTGAGGGCAAAAAAATAAATAAATTTGAAGAAAAACTCCGAGTAATTTGAATGAAATATTCCCAAATATGTTTTGATAGCTTAGATTTTAAATTTCTATATATAGATCTGATACGTTTATGCCTCAAAAAATACACTTAACTAATTAGCTTCTTCAATAAATATTTTAACTATAATAAAAGTTCTCACAAAGTATTTGAATATTTTATGTATAGTAATTACACCAGACATCTAATTTTTTTATTGATTAATGTAAGCTGTAGTTGCAATTTTAAATTATAGCATTCATACAAAATTCAAAAAGAAATTTCATTGGCATTGTAATATTTATATATGGAGTTCATATTAAAAAAATTTACTGTTATTTTATAAAATTTCAGCTAAGTGATGGGCATTGTATTAGTATGATTAATTATACGAGTATTATTTAAATATTGTTATAATATGGCAAGTGAAAATCAGTTCAACAAGGTTGATAACAACAAAGGAGGCTTTATTCTCAAATATTCAAGATGACACACGGGTAGTAGGAATTGGACAGTAACAATGCAAACAGAAAGCATAACACTTAAACAGATTAGCGAAGCAGATATAAGAATAAAAACGGTACTTGCGTTGACAGTCACAGTTTAATTAGCAATGGCCTGTTCACTAGCTTACTGGTTCGCTCTTCGCAGTAATATTACAAGCAGCTACAAGACAGGCTCCTACAATTCCCGGCAGAGGTACTCGTAAGCAATAGGCTTGGCAGATCTTCTCAGCCGATTCAAATCGATTTTTGATCGACCTTCAAAAGCATACTCCAAAAAGACTGGCTCCTATTTCTAGCTTTCTCCTCTCTCAAGTATTTGTACCTGTTTCAGCCACGTATGACGTTACTTGGAGAATTCACGAAAATCTGTAACTTTCTTCATAATCAATATGTCACCAAGATTCCAGTACTTTCAGAAATCTTCTGTCACCTAAGTCACCAAGATGTTCTCTAAATTTCCGAAATAATTACCATATCTGTCGCCAAAGTTTCAGAATCATTGCTTAAGCATTCTTTGACTTACTGAGGACATCTTTGTAAATGTGTCTTTCACTTCCGGAGGAAACAGTTGCAGGGAAGTGTTATCTAAATTTTATACCAAGAAATATGTTGTTATGTTATCTGAGTAAATAAAGACACGAGAATATAAACTTTTATTTCACTATACAAATCAAAATAATGTAGTTTTTACATTTAATATTTCTTGTTTTGAAAGAATTAAATTATATTATATTATTTTCTATATATATATTCATAACGAGTTATTTACAGAGAAATTAATATCATTTTGTTTTTATATTTCTCAACATTTTCTTTTTATTCTCTTACTCTTCACTTATTATTTTAGTTTTCGGACTAAACTATTGTTGGAACTTATGGTTATACTACAGTTTGGTTACAGAAGTAAAATATAAAAAAATTGATTAACGAACTAACTTTTATAATTACTTCTGCGTATGAACATAAATGAAGGATATAATATAAAGATAATTAATTGAAGTTATTTTTAAAAATAACTTCAAACGGAATAGAAACTTTCATCTTTTAATTTTTATAAGATAAAATTAACGAGGAGAACTAAGTTTGGAATAGGATTTGTCATAACATAAAATATCTCTTTCTGCATAGGAATCTGTAAGATAAAATTACATAAAATATAAGTTTCAGTCTTGAGAATTCATTATGTATTATTTAAATAACAAACAACACATATTTACTCGAAACTAATTCTAGAATCGTAAATCAATTCGAGAACCAAATGGTCACTCATGCAGTAAGACTGAAGGACTAAGTTAGAGAAGTTAACGCAATATATATGAAACGTCTACATCGCAGACAGATCATGAGTGTTTCTAACATAAATATACAAGTAAGGATTTCAAGAATTCCTAGCTGCCAGAGAATTATTCGTCACGAACTGTCTCCAGAGAAAGCCTAGACATGTGGGTGAGCTTTATTAGAAACGCTGAGGATTCCGAAAGTCAATATATTTCATTATCGAACAGGATCGCAATCAAAACAGTTTGATATAAAAATGTATAAAATAATACCTTCTACAAAGAAATTTGGTCTTAATATTGTCTGTTGAATTTCCACGACTATGTTCATTAGTTTATTTTCCACTAAATCCTGTCTCATCACAATTTTTTTCTTTGAAAATTCTCAGATTAAAAACATTTGAATGATTTGTGCTTTCTAAGTATTATAACCGAGATACGTTAAAATGAAAAATAGTTAAATAATACAACTATATAAAATTGTATTTTTTTATGAATTTGTCAAGTGTCAATGATCTAGAACTAGTTTCAAAATGATTCTGATATAAAAAATATTACTAAATTTCATTTACAATGATAAATTAATTTTAATAGGTAATCAAGGAAATGTTTTTGATATTAGAAATTTTTCAAATTCACAAAATGTTTGTCAATTTTTATTAAACCATATAGGAGAAGCAGTTTATTAAAAAAGTTGTTTATGTTTTCAGAGTGCTACTTTAATTATTCAAAATATATCTAAAGTTTGTAAAATATAAAAAAAAATTGTCAATATATAGAAGAAAATGTTTTAAATAATTACATTTAAATTACAATGGGGAATTCATATTCTACATTTCATGATCACGAATTAAAACAATATATGTTAAGTGTCTTGTTTCAAGTGTTAATTAAGAGAGGTATTATTACAATAAAATATTTATAATGTTTTTTTTTTTGAAAAAAAATATTATTTTTAATATATTTACTATAACAATTTTAGTATGTTAGTAAAGTAAGTATTTATGATTATAATAATAGTGAGGTGAATAATGAGTTTTTGTTTGAAATAACATTATTTTAAGGACAGATATTCATCGTACTTATACTTATCTATTAAAGATTTTCGGAAAAAGATGTTAAAAGCTATAACACATTCAAATTTAATTTACTAAACGACAACATGTAAATAAACTTAAGTACCTCAATTCAAACATTGATACCTTTCTTCAAAGTAATAAGTTAAAATATAAATATTTCAAATTTGTTTAACTGAGTCAATTAAAACTTAATTTGTTTTATTGGTATTAGTCTCTATAGTGAATGGAATTTGCTAAATTTTCTGACAGAGGGTAAATTCTATTTATTTCCTTATCACTATTCAAAATGAAGAGTTCATTTATTTTTATTAATTCAGTTATTTAATTACTAAATTAAACGTGCACCGTAGCGAATTTACTTTATCAGTTAAGTGAGGTTATTAGGAGATGCTTAATTATGTGTAGTACTATCAAAAAAATAAACGCGATAATTCTTGAAAACTTGCATTACGTACGCATAAAATTTCATATAATCTTCCTTAATAATAAAACTGTCTTTAGAGATTCTTATAATATTAATTATTAATAATGTATTTAAATTTAATGCAGAAACAGTTTGAAGTTATTATCTAAACTTAATGAAATGCATTTCTAAATGAAACATAAAAGAGAAATGTTTTATTATTCTACTTTATTAACTATCACTATAATTCTATAAATAGTTTTCAATAGTTTTAAGATGCATTATTTGTCATAATTGTTAAATATGAAATGTTTAACCCTTTCACTACCGGAGGGACAAAAAAAGAAGTGCTTCTCTGGGTGCGCGGCTTCTTACCGCGGAGTGTCACGTTGTGCCCAGACGATTTTAGATATTAAGCCCAATTCGCTAAAAAAATCCTCTAAAGTTGGCTATTCATTAAAATATTTTGGTATTTATATGTATTATTTAAAATGCATTAACTTAAGAAAAAAGTTTTAATTGAACATTGTATGTTTTTTACATAAAATTACATAAAAAAACCATACTTTTAAGAAAATACAAAATATATTTACATTTGTTACATAAATTTACATAATGTGTAATTATATATCATTACATGGGATAATAAGATATAAAAAATGAATCTTATTTTGCTGTATGATATTATTATAAAAACAAATCTTCAATTCATAATCCTACGTCCCATCTTACAGAAATATTTTGTCAACGTTTGACATTCCATGCAAGATTTTGAGCAAATGACACATATTCGTCCATTTGCCCCCTATAATCGTTATGTACATATTTGTATTATTTTCGCTAACATAACTGTCAGATTCATTCATTAATTCACAAATCTCAGTATTATATAAATACGTTCTTTTCGTCATGACTGCCTCTACAAATAAAAACCGACAGAGTGAAACGAGCAGCTGAGAACATCTGCTACTAAAATCCATAACCCCAATAAACATTCATAAATTCTCCTTCAAACTTCTAAGAAACAAGCAAGAAAGAAAAAAAGCAAACCGAAAGCAAGTGCACCCTTTAACTCATGTCATTACATTTAAAAAGCCGCGTCGCAACGCGTGCTTTTAACAATTACTCCCCCCTACCTGGTAGTCAGAATTTAAATCCAAGTCCATAACTCCGAGGTCAACACTCCAAATAACCTCTCTTTATAGATTTTGTGGTATTGTAACGCCGTATAGTAACATTAAACAAATCAAATTAAACGTTCTCATCTGGAGTATCTCTATTGATGTGTTGGGCTGCAGCAAGCCTTCTAGGAACGTATCTGATGTGATACGCTGGGGGTGAACGGGTTAATTAAATTTTTAATAACGAATTTTGATTACATTATATTACTGTTTTATTTGATTTACACTCATGTCCATAAATTAAGGATAATTTCAGCTCCCGCAAATGAAGATTCAGAAACAAAACAAACGGGTCAAATTCATAAGTCATATTTATTAAACTAAAGATCAAGAACAAAAAAGGTGGTTTATGTAAAATATAATTCATAAAAACTACGAACTTTGCTATCTGGAAAAATTACAAAAATTAACTTCCATAAAAAAAAAAACTTACCGTTACATAATTGGTAGGAGGGTTAAAACTTTATTTGTCTCCTTAACGATGAAATACGGTCCATACAGTGCCTAGTCATTCTGACTATCTAATTGTCGTCGATGTGATCTTGGGGAAGATACCTTCACTCAGCAAGCAGTGCTCTCCGTTGTTCTGATTCACATATAGGAGATAGTTGGAGGAATCCAATTCGTCGGCCAAGTTTTTCCCACACATACTCTACTATATTTAGTTCAGGTTGACGCGTTGCATGGCTTTTAGAACACTTGAGAACAATTTTATTTCTTTGCTACAATTCATTTTATCCTCTAACCATTGTGACGTACTATCGTCATCATTTGATGGCCTTCTGAAATTTCCATATTATTCGTGAAGATATGTGCGGCAATTCTACAAGTGAAATTTTAACTTTAGGGTTCGATTTTCATGTGATTCTGAATTATCATTAATTTATGGAAATGAATTCATTAAAACATTTACCTTCTAATTATTATTTCTTATTCTATTTTTTGATATACTTTTATTTTTTGATGTTTTCTTTCAATTCACTAGTATTTTAGGTTTTTGTTCTAAATTATTTTAAGGAACTTAGATGATTATAATTATATATATATATATATATATATATATATATATATATATCGCAACAAGAATAAAGCAAGCTACAATCTAGAAACTTTGCAAAGTAGTTGGATGATGTCTGATAAGAGAATGTTCCGAGTTTGGTGCCAATGTATATGACCACACATATTGTAGTGGCATTGCTATTAGGAAATGGAACATATATAAATTGTGCATAGTGGAAGATTCATAAACGTAACAGTCACATTCCGATTCTAGAAGGACATTTGTAAATGAAAATATCTAGGTGGACGTGTGAGAAGAAAAATCGCACTTTTAAGTGAGTTTGAGAGGGGCATAATCATCAGCATAAAATTCGCAGGTTGGTTGATTTGTCGTGTTTATTGCCAAGTCGATCGTTCGTTGTGTGGCTTCCGAACATGTTGGGAGCAATAGACACGAGGTATTCCCAAGTGTTGAGAACCGGATATGGAGGGACCAGAAGGACGACAAAGCGAGAAGAACGAAGGATCGTACGGCAAGCGCTCGTGATCCTACAGTGACTCATTCTAAGATAAAATCAGAAGTAAGTCTCCCTTTGTTATACAAGACATTTTTAGACTCTTTGGGGTTGTAAATTTCTAATCTAAGTGTCCTTTTCTTGTACTGTCTCTAACACTGGAAAATCAGCAGCTCCGACTACAGTAGTGCGAAAAAAGAAACGAAACGTGGTATATAGTGAATAGCTACTTTTTGTTTTGGGACGAAATGATAAACACGTAAAGGTGTGGAGACTCTCCGGTGAATGGTACAATTTCTGCTACGATGTAATGCAATATACTGCCTACACAGCAGACGTAATGGTCTGGGGGACATAACCTCTGATATCCTGTCTTTCTCTCTTTCCGAATGTAGATATATTTGAGCACAAACACACTTACACACACACACACACACACATATATATATATATATATATATATATATATATACCGGGTGGTAATAATTAAAATTACACTATTCAGAGGCCAGTAGATCCTGTTCTGCTTATCGGAGTTTGATGAAACTTGGAATATATGGTATGTGGACCATGGAAAAAAATTTCTACAATAAAAAAACTAGACCACATTTTGACCACCAGGTGGCTTTTATTGAATATTCTTCATACAAATCCGTAAAACATCTATATAAATTTGCAATCATAGCCAGTGAATTATTCAGCGTGTGTATATCATCGTTAGTCATATTTTACAAAAAAAAATATCAAGCTTTACTGGTAAAACTTTTTTTATCAAAACGGCAGCAAACACTTAGCTCTTCTGCAGGAATATCGTCATTTAAAGGATCTGCGAAAAGGCCCCACATTGAGGATTGGTTTGAGGAAGATGATCAGGAAATTTGAAGAGAATGGGGATTTAAGTATGATTCCCGGAAGAGGACGAAAGCCTATTGGGGTTGAAACTGCCAAAGAATCCGCTACTGCTGCGATTGAAAGAGCCTCTAGTTTTATCTATTCTTCATTTAGTGGTTGTTCAGTCTCACTCGATTTGGAGACTCCGTGGTCGACAGTACGAAAAATTCTGCGATACATTTTAAAATAGTATCCATATAAGATTCACGTGATGCAAACTCTTTAAGCTTAAGATCACAAAACACGTTTTGAATTTGCTTGTAAATTTTTGGCAAGAAAGGAAGCTGATGAAGCGTAGACTTAGAAAATTCTATGGTCAGAAGAGGCACACTTTTATTTAGATGGAGTTGTGAATAGTCAAAATTGCCGCAAAATACCTCCTAACGTCCTGCATCAACAACCACTGCATTCTGTTATCGTGACTGCTTGGTGTGGATTTACTGCTCAGTTTATTCTCGGACCTTTTTTCTTTGAAGCTCTCACTCCACAAGGTCCTAAGAGATGATCGGTCAAGAGTGCATGGTACAGTAAACTCCTTCAACAGCAGGTCATTCCCGCCTTACAGGGGCCGCGGTAGCCTAGTTGTCAAGGTTGTGGACTAGCGGCCGGCGGTTTCATTCAGTCGCGGGTTCGATCCTTGGCCGCCAAAGACCCGCCGTGTAGTCGGGGCTGATGCATGTTAAATCTGTTCGGGGCCCAAAGTGCTCCCGTTGGCGTGGTGTGGATGTTAGGAGAGGGGGGTGCCAGCTCAGGTGTCGTCCTCGTCACTTGACCGTGGTACAAAATTACGAGGTCCGTCGCCAATAGCCCTCGTGTTGCTTCTAGTGCGACGTTAATAAAAACTAAACTAAAAAACCCGCTTTACAGGAACGACAATGTTTGCAAACCACTATATTTATGCAAGATGGAGCAACTCTTCACATTGGGCGCCAAGTCAAATCACTGCTTAGTGCTAACTTTGGCGATAATCGTTTAATATCCAGACATTTTCAGGATGCATGGCCTTCTCGATTACCTGACTTAAATAAATGTGATTTCTGGTTGTGGGTATTTTTTAAATTCCTTGTTTATAAAGGAGGAATTGTACTTTACCTGATTTGAAAGCTAGTATTTTACGTCATGTGGCTGAAATCTCGTAAGTTGCTTAGCGCTACCATTGAAAACGCTATTATGCGCTTTCAACATGTTATTGATGTCAATGGAGCACATATTGAGAATGTTTTGTAATTGAATAAATTTTAATGACTCTAATATATTTTTTGTCCTTCTTTGGGCATTACATTTCCTCCCAGTGGTCAAAATTTGAACTATTTTTTTATTGCAGAAACCATTTTCCCATGGTTCATATAGCATATATTCCAAGTTTCATCTAAATCCGATAAGCAGAACGGGTTCTACAGGCCTCTGAATAGTGTTACTTTAATTATAACCACCCAGTATATATATATATATATATATATATATATATATATATATATATATATATATATATATATATATATAAAGAGTATTAAAACCCATTTTTCCTATTTCACATATTTTTATTATAGCGAGTTTGAAACAAACATCCATATAAAAGTTTCATACAATTTGTTTAAAAATTGATTTATGCTAAATTTTGATTAATCCTTAACAAAGAACTTGGAATTGTTTGTATAAATTTGAATGTAGAAATTTAATGTACACACATAATTTCTTCTGCATATTCAGAACAATATGTTGAGATGAAAATTAGCATTATTTTTCATGTCATTCAAAAATTAAACTTATAATAGATTTGTCACCTTATTTACACATTTGTACAATTGTAATATTTTAGATATTTTTTTATTGTCGGTTGTTTTTGAATTATGTATTATTTTCCGAAACTGAAAGAAACTGAATTTCTCTGTTTATGGAATTTAAATGTTTTTTATTTAAGTGTTTCTCTTGACAAAAATAATTTAATATATTATTTTTAAAAGCAATATTTATTAATTAGTTTAACTATTTACGGCATTGTGCTTACGTGCTTCATCATTTTGTGCAAAAAAATCAGAAGAATAATTAATTGTTCAAATCATAGATTTACTTTAATCGATGCATAGAAACTATCTAAAATTTTGAAAAAAGTTTCTTTTTAAGTTTTGGATACTGACCACCATAATAAATAGGTCTTCAAACTTATGATATTTTTCCTCATTAATGTGAATAAATTGTAGAAATGAAAAGTACCTTTATTCTATTATCATTGTGTTATAAAAACTTGCAGAAATCGAGTAAGAAATATAGTTCTAACATAATTGACAAATACTAAAAGGTCTACATTGAGAAAAATCAAAACAATATATGAATAAAAAAAAACAATTTTTGCTAGGGTTTCAGCATCTATTTCTACATCGTTTTTGAACATCTATTTATTTAAACTATGTTCAAAGTCTCAAAAAATGTAAATAAAAATTCAAAGTATCGTTTATACCTGGAGATAAATGTTATAAGGCATAAAAAACTCCAGTCATTTAATTATAAACTTATGAGACTCCCAGCGCTTCAGTTATATCATTACTAAAGCTAACGCCTTTTGGAAAAAGCACAGGTAAAAATTAGAAACTTGTTTTGAAATAAACTGTGAAAGTTTTGGGTGTCAGAGGTAATACCAAAGCATATTACTTTCATATAATCGGATCTGACGTGTAACTACAGTTAGTTAATAATATTTAAGTAAACACGAAGGAAATTTCATTAAAATCTTAGATTGCATGACAAAAAACATAGAGAAAATCAATCTGATTATAACTTTTATGTAAACAGTCCTACTTGGATATATAAATGTTGTATTGAAACTTATGCAAAGATTACTTCTATGTTACATCATAAGGATTTCAAGGATATTGCCTTCAGCAATACTGACCAAACATTTTAAGTAGATAAACATAATCATAGTAAGTATTACTAGTATGTTAGATAATTCAAAATTGATTTATCTTATGAATAACGATACTAAATAACAACGAATAATCATCAATAACTATCTGGATTATCAATTCGCTTCAAACTAGCTTATTTTTGATTGATAATTCTCAGTGCGGGATATTTTGATGATAAGGAGACGCATACACTATTGGAACTAAGATAAAAAATTGCATTGTGTTATAGTTGTAAATGTCACCATTACCTCATTTCAACTCCATTGCAAAAGTAACTGAATCGTACGAGTACTATATATATATATATATATATTTTAAGTTTTCAAATGAAATTAAACATAATATTATAAGGAAATGTATAAAATGTAAGAGCAACTGCCATGAAATATTCCATTATAAGTAAGTCTTTGGTTCGAAAGTGAAGATCAGATCTTTGAATTTGATCCATATGAACATTTCAAAATTAGATTACCATAAAAAAAAGAAGATTTCATAAACAAAATATTATTTTTTTTTTTTTTTTTTTTTTTTTTGCAAATTTTATAGCTTCTTTAGAAATTCTGTAAATTAATGTAAAAGAGGCAACATAATATGCCTTCTTAAGAGGTATCCTTGTGCAGTTTCGTTCAGCATCAAGTAATGTACACATTTGTATGCCTGGCTTAGCTCAAATATCAGAAAAAATTATAGATAAAGAAATTCATAACAATACGGTTTTACCTTGACGACAACGATACAGGTTAATTTTCAAAGAATTAATTTAAAAAAAGTATAAAAATATCCAAAATAAATTTAAAATTGATTTTTCAAACTGAAGTTTAAGAACTTTTATTTCACCCATTGAGGAGCTTTTCTCCGAATTCTTCATACAAAGTAAGTACACAAAAATTCCTCATATAAATTACGATAATAAATGATCAAAAAAGAGCAGCAAATAGGCATTTATTCCAATCACTTCCATTTCCTAGTTAACAAAAATATCTCGAACGTGATTGGAAAACAATATGTAAGATCATTAATGTCAATGGCAGCAGCTGAGCAATTAAGAAATAAAAACTAAATCAGGAACGCGGAAAATAAAGATTATCACGTAGTGTAGGCTTGTCAAAATGGAGGATTCGTCTCCAAATAAAAATGAAAAGCCCTTAAAAGAAATTGAAGAAAAAAGAAAATAATTTCTAGGAATGCGTCAACCAAAATCTATTTTTTTTAAAAATGCGGTAATGATTAATATGATTACTGGACCATATGTTGAATTCACTTTCCTGACATGTGCTCACAACTAATTTCTATTAAATCATAGTTTTTCTGTTGTACCATGATAGGCATAATGTATATATATATATATATATATATATATATATATATATATATATATATATATATATATAATCCCAAATTACATACTTAAAGTTGAATATTAATTAAAGAAGTGTCATAATTGTAACTGAGCCTATTAAAAATATATATTACATAGCAAATAATCACAATTTCATATTAATAGGATATAAATTCTTTTAAAATAATCAAAATATTTCTTGCATACTTTTCGATATTTTTGATATACAGTCAACTATTTTTATACTCGATCTTTTTAACATGATTTTGAAATAACACGGTTTACCAATATAGTTACTTTTTACACGAACTTTTTGTTTTAACACGATCCTCCCCCTCCCCCCCCAAAAAAAATAATTCCAGTTTTGACAATGTAATTAGAAGACGGTCGGCTTCCCACACATATGTGAATGATTTGGTATACTTCATGGGTTGTTTAATTTGTATTCTGGAGTTACGAGTAATACCTGAATTTTAATATCCCTTTTTCCTTATTTCTTTGTACTTCAACTTAAACACAGCATTTCGGTTTCCATCCAAACTGGAATAACTTTTTCGACTATATTCACTGACTTAAATCAAAAAATAAACTTTTTTAACATGTTATTAACTTGAAAATATCTCTAGAATCTCAATTTCTGTAGTATGATAACTTTTTTTACAAATTTCTAAGCATTTTTTTCATTTCGATAATTCAAGTCGATAGAGATGAAGTCCAAGGTGAAGTTCAGCTTTTAATGCCTGATTTGATTCGCGAGGTCTTGAAATTTGTTACAAGTATGGAACAACATTTTCTTACTCATGATTCTGACTTGGAGAGTGCATTAAAATTTTAACGTAAGTTTAGTGTAGTAGGATATCAAGAATTAAATAAGCAATATGAGAAACAAACAAAAAAGCCGCTAGTGACAGACTTTGTAACAACGAAAAAACCTATAGAGTCCTTTAATAATGGAAGAAATTTTTCATTTGAATCAATGCTGACAGTTGTGCTAGACATATTTGACACAACTACTGATGATAGTATTTTTGATCCAGTTCGTAATAAACATGTACGCTTGTTATCAAGTAGAGATGAATAGTTGTTAATAGTTTTCTTCTTAAATTCAGTTTGAATTTTTATGTGTTATATGTTATAGACTGCATTTTCACTGTACAATAATTTAAATTTTTGTTGTAATAAAAATGATTTGTTCCTGTTATATTAATATGTAATATAGATTTTTTGTTACTTTTTTGGACTATATTTTGGAAAGTTATGTAGTGTTTTTTCATCTCACATAATTTTTTTAAAGTTGTGAAACTTATTTCCAAATTTACTATATGTGGCATGTATTTTTTACGCTATCTTTTGCATCGTTTTCTAAGGAACGTATCGACCGTGTAAAAACAGAGTTGGGTGTATATTTTTGTTTTTAATTCAGATTCTCAGAGAGGGATACTACTAGTTTTTTCAATGTTTTTAATATTCGGAGTTCAGTTGTACTAAAAATGTGAAATTAAAGACTCAAATTTGAGGGAGAGCCATCAGTTAAATTTTATAACTTTAGCTTAATTTAGCCTTAGCTTTAATTGTTGGTGAATTTGTTTCCTCATTTTTTCTATATTACGCACTTGCCTTTATTTAATGGGGCTATTACAGAATTGCGAAGGTTTGATCATTATGATATGTCTAAACAAAATTACTTAATCCCTTGTCCAAAGCCGTTGACTGTGTGAAATAGGTCTAGTTCCATTTTGGCTTAATTTTTAAAAATATTTTCTTTTATGAAGTATATCTTGCTCTCTCACACTGTAATAAACTTTCATGCTGAGCAAGGTTTTGAAACAGTTGGAATTCATAAGGTGAATAACCTCATTACTTTCAATTGACATTAATAGGTAAGAAATCACGAAGATTGGTCATCGTTACGACAGCAAGTAATCTGGTTTCATGAATCCGTATTCACCAACTCTTTTAGACCATCGGCCACATTTATATATTAAGATTGATCTGGCGAGATGCATGATCCTATTGTCAGCTCTAAATCTTAGTGTTAGGTGTCTTATGATCTGAGGTGCGAGATCATGATCGAGATCGGAACATATCATCTTCTTCTCCTGTGTAGAAGGTTAACATGCGTTTAATTATCAGAGCATTCTGGACAGAAAACAACTTCTACTTTAAAACCATAATGCTGCTACTCTCAGAAATGCGTAGTCAAGACTGATTTGAAGATCATCGCTTTGAAACAGAATATTTGCACTGGCCTCCTCAGTTCCCCTATACGACTTTCTAACGTTCTTGAAGATATTTGGAATCCAAACTTCGTATATGGTAAGCAACATGAAAAAAAAACAGCCTCTAGTAACAGACTTTAAAACCAAATTCCGTGTTTGGTTTACACCACTGATCACAAATTCGAAAATTGGAGTTCCACTTGAAAAATGGATTTAAATTCTTTTAAATAATACTCTGATTATCTATGCTTCCAACCCATGTCGCATACGATCTGCAATATAGACAAATGGAATTCATTCCCCTGTTAATGAAGAGTTTTCTTTATTTAAAAGGTTCGCACACACAAATTACTTTGTAACCATTAAAAGTTTTCGTTGCAACTTTATAAACTTTTTTATGCCTTAATTTCTTTTCTGTTATAATTTTAGTTAAATATTTCAATTATTTCTTTATATTATCGAATTATTAATTTAATTATATGTGTAGTAATAATCTGGCTGTTCTTATGTTATTATTGTAGAATTTTATTTAGGGTTTTTGACATGACATTTTCCTTGGAAAAATTTTTTGCTTTCTGATTTATGTATTTGAAATTCGTATTTATTGGTTTATATTCTCTATTTTTCTATATATTTGTTATTTTTCATTACTTTTCCTTTATTATTTTTTTGGTAATTTCTAATCCAGAATATTTTATGTTTTCATAAGCATACAACAGTATTTTAAGTTAGATTAGATGTTTGTTTTTTTAATTTCTAAATTATTTATTTTATTTTGATTTAGATAATTTAGTTACTTTTGTTCTTATTTTATAAAAAATACTTGTCTATGACTTTAGAGTTTTGTTTAAAATTTATTTTTTATATAGCTATGTATAATATTTTTATCCTAAACCACACTTCTTTTTCTCTTTAGCATTATTTTTTTTTTTAAACTTTTTGTTTTACTTACTCATCTTTCTTCTTTTTTTTCATTCTTTTTTTAATATTTTCTGGCTTATGTACCCATTTTTAAAATTTTTGATTTATGTTTTGATTTGTAGTTTTTGAAAAATCGCAAAATATTACATTTTAATAAGTATACTTCATTTTAATATATTGTGTTTGTTTATATCTTGCATTTTGATGGACTATACAATTTTACATGATACTTCTACATTTCATGACTTAGGAAATTGTTCTAGTATTCTTTTAGTATTTAAAGGCTCGTAATTGATAATATTTATATATTCTTAATCAGATTTAAGCTACCATGGTATGTTTATTATTATTAAAGAGCTGCAGTTTCTTGCATCACAATTTTTCTTTTTGTGAGTTTTATGATTATTGATTAATTTTTATAGTTTTATCTGTGATTTCGTTAGTATAAATGTAATATTTCTTAAGGGTTTGGCTTTATTAGTTTTGTTGAATGAATATTTAGTGATAGATTTGAGTTAGATTGAGTTTTTATTGTGATTGAGTTCACTTTTAGAATATATCTGACTATTATTATTATATCAGTTATTTTGAGGTTTTAGTGTACTCTACTGATTACAACATGTTTCAGAATTTCATATGATTATTTTAAATAATCAATTTCGATTCGCATTAAGTATTTTTGGTATTTTCGATGAAGATGGAGAGTATTTTAAAAAATAAGAGTCAAGGTTTGTTCGGATGACAAAAGAATTGCAATTATGAGTAAATCATAATTTTTCTAATTAAGCATAGAAAAGGATGGTGCATTGTTAAAATATATAGATAAGACTTATAAAACTAGATTTTTTTGGAATAAAATGTATTTATACAATGCTTATCGATGTAGCAAATTGGGTAATGATATTAAGGTTTATAGAAACGATAAAGATTATATTCACAATTCTGATAACAGAAATATAAGTACAGAAAATAATATATATTTTAGTTAAAAAACACGTAAGAGGGAAATTTAAAAAATTGTAAAATGATAAATTAAAATCAAGTTAAATCGAATTCTAAATTTATTTTTTAAGCTTTTACCTACTAAATTGTAAAATGTACAATTATAAATACATGGATCAAACTTCAAATTGTATTACTATTAAAATTAAATAAAACCCATAGGTTTGACACAGAAAACTTTAATCATTTTCTGATTATAATAAAATTGAAATCGGAAGCTTTCATTTAAATGTTTCTTTTCAATGCTAAAATAAATATAACCGAAACTTCATGCCTTATTTTTAATATATAGGCTGTCCATGAAAAACTACTACATTGAATATTATAAGGCATAGAGCCCTATTAGATTAAATATTATGTATTTTTATTAACACAGGTTACTAAATATTAAGATATTATTAGGATGTTTAGTATAATAATAACATTAAAAAATATCAAGAATAAAGTAATGGTGTTGTTTACAGAAAGCATAGAGGTAGAAAAGGCAAGAGAAAAATTATGAGCAAAAAAGGTATTAAAAGAAATATTCTTGATCTTATTGATAATTTTGAGAGATAGATAGATAGATAGATAGATAGAGAGAGAGAGAGAGAGAGAGAGAGAGAGAACTATTTAACGTCTAAAAGTATTAAATATATTTTATGTGGCATTAAAAAAGGGGGAATTCGTAAATTATAAGAGGAGAAATTTGATACATCTTAAATAAGTGATTTGAATAATAATGAATGAATGTTTTAATTTATTGAAATTTGATATATCTGTGCTTAGATTAAGTTAAAGATTCAAAGTGTGTGATTTAAGATGATATAAGAGTTTGGTAACAGGGTGCCTTCGCAGAATTATCAATACCATTGATGGAAGAGAAGATAGTTTCTTATATGAAGTTGATGATGTTGAATAATTAAGTAAAAAAGAGAAAAAAAATAAATGATGGTAAGGAAAGGACAGACGACAGTGACATAAGTTTTCGTGTTTCGAAAGGCCAAATTAAAATTAAAATTTAGCTACTCTTTTATCCATTTTAATAAAAACATACCAAAAAACAGTCATCATAAAAAGGTTCAGTTCTTATAAGAAAATTACTTTTTTCTTTTTTTAGAATTTCTCGTTTGATTTTATTTACCGTAAAATACGTTTTATAAATATTTGTGTGTGTATGTAAGAGTGTTTACAGGCTGATTATACTTTACCAGTATTTATATATACCAGGGAACATACCATTCAAGGAAGCAGAATGAAACTAAGAATACAGGTAAGTATTGTATACATTTTAAAATTACTTGAAAATTTACTGTTAAGTTCTGACTTTAACGTTTACGATAGTAATTTTTTTGTGAAATATTAAGTTTTAAATTAAATTGAAATTTTTTAGTTATATCAACTTATTTTTATCAGAAGGTTAACTTCAATGTAAAAATCCATTGATGGTATAGGAAAAGTTTGTTACAGCACGAAACATGTTAGCTCTAGACAAAGACTAATTAAAGAAGAGAAATATGCTGTATAGTTTTACGGTTGTGTATTTGCTTGATTATATATATTGGATAATTTTACGTTCTGATTTTTACATGTTTCTATAATGGTTTCAGTGAATCTAAATTATACAAGTGGGTGATAAACATTATGTTTAGATTTTGCTAATAAATTCTTCATCCTACATATTAGCAAGAAAATCAGGCTTTTATAAATTATGAAGAAACGAAAATTCCATATATATGGTCTCACTCATTAATCGAATCAAAAATTAATGGATAATGTTCGATAAGAAGGCCACCTTTCCTCTGCCCTTGCATTTTTTTTTTTAAATTACTGCGGCAAAGTCTACAAAGGTATACGGTAACAAACGATCAGTGTATGAACCGTTATGAACTAATTACATCATTCCCGAATAGTAATAGTAATAAGGAAACAATCTTATTTTTAATTCTTATCTCATACGGTTCAAGTTCGTGTTACTCCACTAGTGTAATTTTGTGTCAAATATTTCTTGAGAGTTTGATGATCGAATTTTATACCGCCATTTCAGATTTCAGTAGTGAGAAAGTACCGCAATTTCACACAAAAGAATGCTGCCACTGGGAATACATAAAATTAGAAGAATTGGAATGACAGGAGTTTCAACTGACTCCTTTCGTCATGGTACATATTTTGGTACTATTTACCATTTATCGCATGCAAAGTGTCGTCTTGCTTGAAAGCTAGCTCACAGAAAATTTGTGAAACGATAAAATATCTCTTTCTCTTCTCTTAATAAAATATCCCTAAAATATACTTTTCAATCTCTTCTCTTTTCTTTTTGTTTGTTATTGCCATTTTCTTACTTCCTGTCTAACTCCAGCCTTATTCATGCGGCCGGTACCGTTCCAAATTCATTTATGGTTTTTCACTAAAATTAACAATAAGAAGATAGAAAGTGCACTTAGAAATTTTCGAAATTTTCTCACAACGGCCTTATATATATATATATATTCTTAATTTACAAACTTAACACGCTAATATCAAATTTACTCTTTAACGAAATAAGAAAAAATGTATTGAAGTGTTGAAATAATGAACCCCGCTCCTATTAGCTTCCAATAATATTTTCTCTGAAACTTTCCAAACATTTATCAAAATTAAAGCGTTTGTGCAATCTGTTAGCGAAGTCATAAAACCTTTCACTTAAGGAAACATTTAAGATACTGAAATTAATTTAACGATATTCATTAGAGAGAATCAAGTGCGTGCTTTAAACAACTTAAAGATGTTGACTAAAATTAATCATTAGTGATATGTTAAGTGATTAACTTTGCAGGGTAAATTCCAACAATTTTGTGAAGAATTTGATGATATTTTAAACTTTATTATAGTGTTATGCAAAATTCCAGACACGGATTGGATTCTTCTTATAATTTAAGGAAATATACAAAAATTTAATATTATTCAAACAGTTCAAAATACATAGATATAAGGGCTAATGCATCCATACAATTTTTAATCCCTGAACTCTTAGATATTTGTTAATAAAGTATTATGATCAAAGGGGATACTTTTATATCACAGTGAAAATTTCCCAATAAAAATGTATCTTTTTTTTGCCAACTATGGATGAATGACTCTATGTCAATAGCTGTATATTGGTATAAGCACAACTTAATATTTGATACGTGATCGGCAGGCAGTGTTTTTTAAACCATCGCTACACTATGGATTATTTTGCTTCGTTTTGAGTAAATGTTTCGACATTCGATGTAATGACTATATTATTATTTAGTATTTTCA
>BMAW01064976.1:183009-210077 GCA_019974015.1 Nephila pilipes | reverse complement strand
TAGATAAAACATGATTAGGGAAAATAGATAAAGATAGATGTCAAGGGAATTTAATTATAGATAACGATATATAAATGAAATAGAATTGAAGAAAAATGAAGGAAGATCGTGAATATGATGACTTATTGATAGATATTAATAATTTGGATAGAAATCCCTGAATTAGCCTTTTGCATTGATACAAATTCTAGTTCAAGTGCTAATGTAAGAACCAGCTGTTATCAAAAAGCGTTTAAATCACAGTAAGTAATTTGGTAATCTTAAATTTCATTATTAGAGCATAAAAAGATTTGACGAATTAAATGGGATTCGAGAGAGAATCACCTTATCTAATATCCAGGGATTATTAATAAATTTTTTTATATTTTCTTCACATATCGTCAATTAGAATCTAGTTATTATTGACGGGGTTTAATAAAGATAACAATTGAGTTGAATAAAGAAGAACAAATGTTACATATTATATTGGAAGTAATTTATTAATTAAATTTAATTTACTTTTACTTATCAAAATAATATTTCATTTTAAGATTATATGTTACAGAAATAGTTTTCGACGAATATTCAATTATTTATATCACGTGCAATAGAAAAAGCAATTTAAAGTCGAGAGAATAATCCATGAACAGAATATTACAGAAATTTAAAATTTAATATTCAAGGGGTCACCCAATGGACTCCGAATCAGTAGGTTTTTAAGTATCACGCAAGAAAATTATCAACTACACATTGTAATGAAAATATATATTTATTAACAGTATCAAAAACATTGAAAGAAGTTTAAATCGATGAAATCATAAGCTGACGATCTGACCATTTAACAAAATAATAAAGAAGGAAAAAGTGCGAATTGGAAGAGTGCGAGAGATAGAACCGGTTAAATTTCTCGACAGTTCTTTTCTAATTCCTAGTTTTCCAGAGCTACCTCAAATACTGGTCGTAAGACTTCAATTCACTTCAGCTAGATTGCTTTGCTAGAACGTGATTTTTTTCATTATCGTAAGTGTTTACAAGTGACTATAAATGTAAGGAAAATGTTTGAACTCGTTGATTGACAGTGGAGTGCCTCTGCCTTTCAATATTTCCATGTAACGTGGAGCTGTCTGTATCCTGTTTAACTCACACTCTACTACTTATGCTTATACCGAGGGACGGCATATTTAGTGCTCTCATTTTCTTTATCACTAAAATAAACTTAAGTTTAAACTGTTTCTACAGCCTGTTTTTTTTCTCTTAATTGAGCTTTCGGCGATATATTTAAAATATTGGTTTACCGCCTTTTGTATTTACTTCAATTCCTCTCTATAAACTGGTTTGTCCACAAGAGAGTAATGTCTATCATAGCTTTAAATTGACAGCGCGGTTGTTTAAAACGAAGCTCAATAAAATAAAAACTTTCGTTAAAGAGTTTTAGAAGTTCGAAGGTTTCATAAAGAGTAAAGTTGAACTGAACAATAAATTAACTTCAATAAATGACCTTTAAAAATGTCTGGAAGATTTAAAAATTTCGTTATGTGCCCTACCTGATGATGTGAAATTAAAAGACAGTTGGGAGTTAACTATTAATTTAGGAGAAGGAGCACACACACAAGAATTGAAGATAAGCCTTCTTGTATTTCTATCTAAAATTTGAGCTGTTTAAAACGCAATTTATGAATGAAAATGGAAATAATTGTACTTGAAATGACACTCAAAAGTTCCGTTATCTTAAAATTGCTCTCAGAAATAATGATTCTTTGATTCAGAATGATCACGATACTTTTCATCACTTATGAACACTTTAGAATTTCGATATAAAAACAAGAGAGATTTGGTAGATACTCATAATGCGAAAATACGTTCTATTTCAAAAATTCGTAATGAAAATTCTGCCTAAATTAGACTGTTAAAGGACACTTTTCGAAGTCATCTACACTCTCTGAAAAATTTAAATATGATGTCTAATTCACTTTCCGATGCTATCATACTCCATATATTAATCAATAAGGTTGATAGAGAATCTCAAAGATTATTTCAACTAAGCTTAACATCAAGAGATGTACCAAGCTTACAAAGCTTCCTTTCGTTTTTGGAAAATAGATGCGTTGAATTAGAATCAGTTAAAAGAAACTATATCCTTTCACGAAATCATCCTATCAATAAATAATCACTGACGTCAAGGCAAACAATCACAGCGGTTTAAATCTCTACTAACGAAGAGCAAACAAGATAAAAAAAATGCATTACCCCCGAGTGCGATTGCTTTAATCCACTCTATAAATGTGTTAAATTTAAGTGTCTGCCTCATTCACAAAGACAAGAACTTGGTCAAAATTAAAAAAATCTGTAAATGCGGCTTATCTTCACATCATGTCGATTCGGAGATAATTCCTAGTAAATATTGATGCCTCAATTGCAAATATAAGAAATTGAATGCTTAGCATAATATATTACTTTGTGAAGATAAAGTTATGATTCTCTCAAACACAGATGATTTTTAAACACAAACCGCAATTCTTGCTTCCCTCACTATTCCAAATAAAACGGAAGTATTTCCTCAGCTTCCAGCCGCCGTCGCTTTGATATATAAAAAATGTCTGATATTAATCATCAAACTTCCAGAGGTTTTTTGCTTACAGCAATAATTTGCATGCAAGGAGATAAAGAAAAACAAAAACGAAAGGTGTTTTCGATTCCGCATCGGAGAATAGCTATCTAACGTTAAAAACAGCTAAAATGTTAGGATTAAGCAAAACAAAAATAAATTCTACTGTGCAAGGTTTGAATAACTCATAATCAAAAATAAATTACTTGACTAAAGCATCTGTCTCAAATTTAGATGATACATTTTGTTTAGACGTAGTTTTTTTTTCTCACTCCTGAGATAATTAAATTACATCCTACAAAAAGGAAAAATATTTCAGAATTTAACATAACAATAGGTTGTATTCTTGCTGACAAAAAAATTTAATTAGCCACCAGAGATTTCTTACTTAATAGGAAATAATCAATTTTTTGATATTTTCGGCCCATACCAAATACGGTTTAGAGCCTGTAATATGAGATTAGTTGAATCTAAATTCAGTTTTGTTGTTGCTGGATCTTATAATGATGAATCATGTAATGAAAATTCTTTCTCTCCTAGTCATTGCTTTCTTTATAAGGGTGCAATAATTTAGATAAACTCTACGTTCCTTTTAAAAAACGGAAAATATTATCGAAGAGAAATTTGTAATTAGTGATGAGCTTAAATTTTGCGAAGATCATTTCGAACCCGTTAAAAACAGTGTGGTCAATATTCTGTATTCTAGGATGATTGCATCCTAACGCCTCGATTAGCTTTGGAGACTATTAAACAGTGATCCCAAATTAAAGTTTCTTTATACCCAATTTATTGAAGAGTATCTTGTGTTAGGTCATATGGAAGAAGTTTTAAATATAGACGAAATACATCTGATGACGGATTCTTTCTCCCGCATCACGATGTACTTGGATCCGGAAATCATATTTGCCCCTAAGTGTAGTTTTCAATGAATCTAAATATTTCGCTGAATGATGTTCTCAGTAAGGGTGGTGTAATACAAGATAATTTGTATTCCATCATGCTTCTTACTCGAAAACATGCTTATTTGTTCAGCTGTGACATCCCTCATATGTTTAGACAGATTGAAATAAATCCCGAAGAAAGACATTTTCAAAAATTCCTCTGGAAACATGGTCTTAATGAATCAGTTCAAATTTATAAATAAAAACAGTTACGTCCGGTATAACACCTGCATGCCACCTATCTACGCGAGTGTTAAAACAACTTCCGATTGATGAGGAAGATAACTTTCCCATCGCAGCTAACATCGTTCAACAAGACGTGCATTTAGATGATATTTTAACAGGATGTTCTAATTAAAAGGAACTTGAAATGCTTAAGTCAGAACTTGTGCAAATCTTTGAAAGTGTAAGGATGTATCTGCAAAAATAATGTTTTTCTCATTTAAACAGTGATTTGCCTGATCTTCAGTTTCATCAATTGTCCGAAGAAGATACTGTGAAAACTCTAGGCGTTTTTCGGAAAAGTTCTTCTGATACTTTTTGTTTTAAAGTTCATATAACTGAAAATTTGGTTTTCATTAAAAGAGATGCCCTCTAACAGATTGCATGCCTTTTCAACCCACTTGGTCTTTTAGGAGCTGTCATCAATTAATCCAAATTCTTTAAGCAAGGTTTATGGTTTCTAAAAATAGACTGGTATGAGAAACAACTTGCTGCAGTTGCCAATTAATGGTCTATATTGCCAATTATTATCGTGCAACCAATTATAATGGAAGGGCCCCAGCCTTTCACATGCAGCGACTCTCTTCTACAACGTTAGAAGTTAAAAGGCCTTACTCAACCAGCCCGATGAGATATCTTTTCGGCTTGATTGGTAGGCCCGTCAACTTCGGACCCCTTGGTCCAGGGTTCGAATCAACGCTGCCGCTTCTCGATCGCCGTCCTATACCGATCGCCGTAGTGGTGATTCAGGACATGAACACTAGATGGCAGCACTACAGCCTATACCTACTGATTGTATATGCCCCGACTCAAAAATACTTGCCTCTGTACGTCTAAGACAAAAACGCATTCAAAATCACGACTAGTGATATCCCGGCTCTGGCGCACGTGTCGACGAGACCCGCCACTCAACACGAGAGAGCCAATAACTCAATTCTACAGGGAGGGGATGTATAACAATCGCAATCAATTGCAGTAATGGCTGACAAAATCGAAAAACAACCTTCTGTACAAACTCTTCGTATCATCACGATGATACTGGAGGGGGAGTATTGCAGCGACTCTCTTCTACAACGTTAGAAGTTAAAAGGCCTTACTCACCCAGCCCGATGAGATATCTTTTCGGCTTGATTGGTAGGCCCGTCAACTTCGGACCCCTTGGTCCAGGGTTCGAATAAACGCGGCCGCTTCTCGATCGCCGTCCTATACCGATCGCCGTACACAGACTACCAATTCTGAACATTCTCAGAATACTGTCAATGAAATTCAAAAAGAGCTAAAATACTTTATCTCAAAAATTTGCTCCTTTCAGATCAAGTCGACTTTTTCAACATGATTATTTCCGTAACCAATAACTCTAGTAAATTAAATAGATTTATAACTTTTACTTTCAAGTTTTGCAAGAACACCAGGCTATCATGAGGTGAACGAATCATTGGTCCTCTTTCACTTAAAGAACTTAAAAAGACCGAACTCTGATTACTACAGCCTGTTCAAAGAATAGAATTTTTCGAAGGTATTAAAAACTTGAAAAAAGGCGAGTCTGTTACTCGAAACAATAAGTTAAATTGTTTTATGGATAACAACAGAATTATTCGTATTGGAGGAACATTGCAAAATTTAACTTTGTCATTAAATCAAAAATATCCTATTACACTACCTAGTAAGCTTAAACATACAGTAACTTTAAGTCATAAAACACTTTCATACTAAATACCTGCATATTGGTTCTAATAACTTACTGTATCATATTCGTAGTAAATATTGGCTATTTAATGGTAGAAATCAAACACGTAAAGTTGTTCATGATTGTATTACCTGCTTTAAACACAAGCCCACAGCATTGAATCCAATTATGGGAAATTTGTCCTAGGAAAGAGTAACTCCCACTTTTCCTTTCAACAACTGTAGTGTGGACTTCTGAGGATCTGTTATGGTCAAATTTAAAAATCAGCATAAGGAAGTGCTTCATAAAATAAACATTTGCATTTTTTTTGCATGGTTACCCTAACAATCGAATTAGACCTTGTGTCCGACCTTACTTCTAAGGATGTTATTACCTGTTTAAAAAGGTTTTACTGGGAACAAGGTAAAAGTTCTAAAATGTTTTTAGATAGCGGAAAAACTTTTGTAGGTGCAATCATTGAATTTAAAAAACTGCATGAATTATTTATGAAACTTATGAAACATTACTTAATTATTTTAATTACTAGCATATTGAATGCCATTTTATATCACTTAGGTCTCCTAATATCGGTGGATTATGGGAGTCGGGAGTGAAATCCTTCAAATTTCATATAAAGCGTGTATTTGTAAATTTAAATTCAACTCTCAAAAAATTTATCAGTTACTTGCTGAAATAGAAGCTGTATTAAATTCACGACCCCTAACCCCTATTTCATCAGAATTAGATAGTTTTAAAACTTTCTAATTAGTAAGCCTAGTACTACCATCCTCGAACCATAACTCATAAATGTTAAAGGAAATACTTTGTCACGATGACTGAAAATTAATTGGTTATCCCAATAAATATGGAAAATTTGGGGAAAGGATTATCTAAACATTTTGCAAAAGAGAAGCAAATGAAAATTTGCGAAAGATAACGGTGATATAGGTACTCTAGTATTCATAAAAAATGACTCTCTTCCAGCTACAAAATGGCTAACGGGAAGAATTGCAGATGATTTTAAAGGCAAAGATAATAAAATAAGAGTTATAAATCTTAAACCTCCTGATGGAAAAATAATTAAAAGAAATGTTAGAGATATTTCGATTTTACCTATTAAATGAAAATGTATTCATTTCAAATCTTTTTTTATAACGTATATGTTAATATTTTTTTCTTTACTTGTACTATTTCATGCATTAATATCTTAATTGAATTCATTATGTACTTTTTCTGAAATTTAATTTTGTGTTTAGGTGCATTTAAATTTATACTTCAAATGGGGCTGGGATGTTGGCGCCTCTGTCCCTCTCTAATTCGATGTACCGCGGCACTCTCTATATCCTGTTTAACTCACACTATTTCACTTTACGCTCATACCGAATGGCAGCACACTAAGTTCTCACTTTCTGCTTTATTACTAACACATCAATCAATAACTCCCGAGTCTAACCCAGAGATGGCGCTCGTAGTAAACCAGTAACCAGGTCTTTCTAGAGTACTAACCTTTGCCTTGAAACGTGTCAAAATTTTAAGTCGATCGGACCAGAAACAGCTGAGTTATCGAGGTTGGAGTAAAGTCGTTTTGTAGTTTGTTTAAAAAATGGAAAAAACCGAGTTTCGTGTTCTGATAAAACATTGTTTTTTAATGGGTAAAAACACCGTGCAAGCGAAACAATGGATTGAAAAATGTTAAATTTGTCCATCAAAAGCAACGATTTGTCGGTGGTCAATATTAAATGTGGTCACTGATAAATGATGCGGAACGCCTGTAGACTTGTGGAAGCCGTTAACGTACGTGAGTGAAGGATAAAATTATATGAAAGATCGCAAAGTAGTTCCGTGAGATTGTTGAGATGACAGATATCATATGGAAGTGTATTTATCATCCTGAAAATTGAGTATGAAAGGTTTTTCCATGGTGATTGTTGATGAACAAAACAGCAATGAGTCGATCTAGAGCTGTTTAGTGCCATTTACTTCCTCGCAATGAAAAAGATTTCTTGTGAAAAAGAAAAATTTTGAAAAAGATTTGGAAAAGTTAACGATTTCTTGTATCAATTTAAAAGGATTAATAAAAGGTGTTATGTTGATGAATAAAAATGTTGTTTCTAATGTTATTCTTGGACGTATTTGTACTAAACGTTAAGTTTCTACATTGACCTTTAATTGAACTATTGCCGATATATTTAAGATAATGCAAAAACAAGCTTCAAATGGAATTATATATTTGCTACCAAGTAAAATTCAAATCCCTGTAACTTAAGTTCTAAATAAGGTATAAGCAAAATTCAAACATTATTAGAAAGAAAAAATTTTAAATTTTAAACTGACATTAAAATTAGAAAATTGTAAATTTTGACAAAAATGACGTTTTAAAGATGTACGGATACCTTAATTAGAAAAATACAAGTTTATGTCCCTGTGGCTTTGTGTTAGAGGCTGAACACTATGTTTCCTTTTGCCATTTTACTAAGTTATATGTAAAAAAAAAAAATTCATACTTGTATTTCAAGTTTAAATCTTGTATTCTTACGGCTCGTAACATTACTCAACAAATTTCTTAATTATTTCAGCTTTTTATTACATTTCTTTATATTTCAATTTTACTTATTGTACAGCTATTATTTTATACCTTGTATATATGCTCATTTTTTTGTCTTGCCCTTTATTTTTGTTTACGAGTTTATGGACGCTTTTATATTGTGCCATTTAACTCATTATGGATCTTATTTTTGCAAGAAAATTGCTACAGTTATGTTTTTTAGTTCCTGTAATGTCATTTTCTGCTATATAAATACATTGTATATCTTATTTACTATTGATTTCAAAGTTATGTATTATCTTACATTTTTTGTCAGTAAATGTATGTAGGGGGCATTGTCTCCCGGAGTCGATTTTTAGCTTTAAGCCCTTTGGGTGAGCTCGGTTTCCTTGGGCATTTCTCCAATAGCCCTCCTGTTGCTTCTAGTGCGAAATTAAACCAATCAATCAATCAATTCATTCTCTATCTCCAACTATCTACTACTTCTTTCATAGGTGCTTGTAAATGTAATTAATCTAGTCCATTCACTACACTTCTTAATATCAATGCAATTTACATTAATCAGGTTGTATTGCCAGGAATTTTTAATTTAAGCATTTGGAAACGAAATCAAATAAATTACTTAAGCTGATATTGAGCAACCTGTTACTTTTTTTTAAAAAAAAAAAAACGATCTGAAATTATTTGGAATACCTCTGCGGTTATTATGGATTCTTGGAAACTATAAAGTTATTTTTAATTTTAAAAAATTGAGAAAATACTGCATTTTTTCAAAAATTTTACAGAATTTCCATTTTTGAAAGACATTTTCTGGAAAGAGAGATAAATTCTTCTTTCTTATGAAACAGTAGTCATTGCATGTGTTTTCACATTATAGCATTAAAATAAGTGTGGGAGCAAAATTTTACAAAGAATCAGTGAAACTCAGCACTTTTTCCAATACTTAAACTCTTCACGCAATCGAAATTTATCATCAAATTTGAATGACTGATTTTTTTTTTATTTAAGTCTGCACCAAATGCGGAATTATAAATTTGAACTTTTTTATATCTGGTTTAAACTCTTGAATTTCCAATTTGTCTCAACTTTGCTGAGAAACGTCACAAATCCCGAGGACAATGTCTTCAAATTGTCGTATTGGATCCGAGAAAACCTTTCTTCTCCCACGGATAAATTAATGTTATTTGTTCCAGAATTGGTAGTGTATAAAATATTTATATCTTTGGTTCCGAATGGAGATGCATTCAATATCAATTAATAAGAAACTCATCACACAGCTTATTAATACTTAATCACATTTTATTGCTTTAATTATATATTATTTACTTATCTAAACTATTTACGAGTACTCTTCTTATCGCTGAATAATTTTTAGGGCTATTTATTATTTTCACTTCTGAAGTCATGATTTTATGATTCCTATCTATTTCTGTTATTGTTTATGTTATATTTGTGTTATTATTTTCTAAAATCTTTAATTCATTTCTATTTAACCGTTTGGCGTAGTGTTCTTTCTTGTTTATAGTTTAAAAATAATGTTTTATTGATGGCTATTTTCAAGGGCCCTTTTGGAAAGAAATTAGATTAATACTTCGATTTTTAAAAATCATTTTGGGTACTTGTTATTAATGTCGCTTTTAAAGACTAAATTCAAAGGTGGCCCATGAGTGAATACTGGTTTTATCTTTATATATTCAATAATAAATTAAATTATTTAAAAATAAAGATTAGCTGTAAAAGTTTATTAATTCAACTTTTAACATGTTCATTGAGGGCGTAAAAACAATACCATTACAATCACAAGAATTAATTTTAATAAATCATTTAATATTTTTAAGCTACATTTTATATATTTCCAGAAGTAGTTTGTATTATTGTTTTCTCCCACAAATCAGTATATAGTCCAGATGTAATTTTGTAGCATTACAACAATTACTATTCACTGCCCCAAAAATGGAAACAGAGATTTAAAATTATTCCAAAGAATTTTATGATAGAAAAACAGATCTAAAATCACTTTTGCAGTACAATGTTTGATAAAAATTATTCATTGATTATCTAACATTGCTAGTATATAAGTTTATTTTTAAAATCTGTGATGAAAAAGATTTGCTCTTATTTTTATTCAGCAGTATCATTTGCTTTTCACTAACTTTTTCACTCATCTGCTTTTCACTAACTGATGAACTTTATTTCGCGTCATGAACTATTTTATCGAACTTTTATCTTCATTCAAATCTTCTCTGTGTGGTGAGATATTTTTACCTTCATCAGATTTCTTGTCGGGCACCCTTTTAGTGCCCTTTGTCCGCTATTTGTATTTTACATTAACCGATTATGTTGAGATATTTTACTGTGAAACTTATATTTTGTATTTTAACTATTTGCTGAATATAAATTTTTGAAATCATTTAATTTGTTTTAGGGTGAAGCATCGGCTGCCCCTTGTCGACTGGAGATTTTTGAGTTCGATGACAATTTCAGTCTGTTGAATCAGTATTTGTTGAATCTGTCTGCTCATTCTTTGAGAAATTTCTTTCCAGACATATGTTTTTTTTTCTCCCATGATTACTATTCATTAAAAGCAGCAGCTGATTTTGGAAAAACAGCAAGAGATATCTCATAAATACGTTAAATAGTTCTTCTCTGCACATGGTTAAAAAAAAACCATCCCCCCCCAATCACTTATTGTTGTACTCCTTTGAGCGATTGTTTAATTGTTTATGGGGAGTCGGTACCCCCTATACTGACAATGTTAAATTGTGAATTTTTATGTACCTTTTTCTCAGAAACTACTGGACATATAAAGTCAAAATTTTATCTTCACATTGTTTAGATATTTATCTATGTACTGAAGTGAGATTTTAAGAATTTATTGCTTAGTTTTTTTTTAAGAAATTTTTTACTGAACATCACAATGAATTTATGAAAAATAGCAGTTTTTTGTTACGATATCTGCTCTATATCTGGTGTTTTTAAGAATATTACAAAAGTTTCACTTCAGTATATAGAATAACATATCAGAAATATATTGTAAAAATTTCAAAAGAATGGATACAGTAGATTTAGAGAAAAAGGTACACGCAGTTTAAAAAATGTCATTTTTAGAAAACTGGATTTTAAATACAAAATCTTACCTGGTTAAAAAAGTCCTGCTCCATAGGCTGTATTAGTTGAATTTTTCTTAATGCTGTTTACATACCTTTTTCTTTTAAGTCTTTTTTCTACCCTCTTTTCCTTTGATTGTCCAGAAAAGGCATAAATAGCTTTCCGCAGTTTTTCTCTGTCGAGGCATTTCATAGCATTTATAGCATACTGCCCTGGTTTTATACCCAATTTTTCCAGAATAGCCAGCTTGGATGCATTACCACTATTAAAGAAGCATACAGCATCATAAACACCAAGTGAAAGTGTTTCAATCTGGACAAATGTAGATTTGGGAACACGTGACCACACGACATTATGAAAGCTTTCATTCGGGTTCTGTGTATTGCCATGTAAACACTTTTTTAAAAGATCAGGGTGTGAAAGGTCTCTAAATATTGGACGCATAGATTCTACGACAGCAACAGGAAGACTGTTCTTATGTATGTAAGTCTTTCCTGTTGCTTCAGCCTTCTTATATCCACACCATGATTCTTCTCCAGCGGGACAAAATCCATGTTGAGGATATTCATCTGTCGACAGTTTGTGAAGAAAAATAGCCCAGATAGCTTGTCGCATACTATGAACACTGTTCAGATTCCTCCGGATAGCTAACCCATAATAAGTTTGCAATTTATTTATTTCGTGTTCAGTTAAGCGGTTTTTGCCACATAAACGTTTACCGTCAGATAAAAATTTCCCTTTCATTTGTGCTTTCAAACGACGTAATCGTGTTCCCATACGCTTCATCACATGTCCGATGCATTCTATCTTTTCGATGAGGTATTCATCTCCATAGATGTTTTCTTTTTTGATGGCAGCAAATGCTTTGGAGTCGCCATCCCCTAAATATGTGACATAACGTGCATCGTACAATGTCAATGAACGTTGAAATATTCTTGAAGCACCTTCAACTTCCATCGACCCACTAGAACCTTCAAAATTGCGCTTACAGTCTTTTATATGAGAAACCTTATTGCTGCACATACAGTACTTGGATAAAATTTCCACATCAATGACTTTCCCAGTGTCAATGCTGGTCACAGTAACCACACCATTTAGAGACGAATAACCTCTCTTTTGCCAAGTTCCATCTACGGCAACTGCAATATTATTATTGCTTCCATTTTCCAAAACCGCTTCTTGCGTAGCCTTTTGCATTGTTTCCTCAGAAACAAGCTTTACAGCATTTAAAAGTCTCTTGTTGTACGGGGCAAATCTTGTTGGTGGCTGAGGCAGGTTCATAAGTGCACAAAACATTCGTCCAGCTTCTGCACCTCTTCCAATGGAACGCATTGCATATACATACCTGGTATTTACAGTTGCTCTTTGGGTTCCTTCATGATAATCTGAAGAAGAAAATTCCACACGATATGGGCAAACACAACATTTCAAAACGAAAGAAATAGCCAGTCCAGAGTTATTTTTTAAAACTTGCATATCCACGCCATTGTCACATTTTTTACAACACACATCATTCTTGAATACAAACGAAAGTATATTTAAATTCATTATGGCATTAATAACACCTATATTTCCTTCAAATGTAGAAAAACTCGCATTTAAATCAGGAATTTTTCTTTCTTTTGCACAAGGATTTTTAATATCAGTTTTTATGTCATTGTTACTTACATCAGCATCCAATGTAGAGTTACTACTAGAAGTAATATTTCTACCTTTGAAAAAAGTTCCTTTACGTTTTTTGAAGACTTTACGTGATCTTGGCATACTTTAAGTTTCAATATTTCTAAAGAAACCAAAATACTCAACTGACACTGAATATAGTTCAACAAAGAATGTATAAAAAAAATGATTCAAAATCTCACAACGTTCAGCAAAGCATAAACGAATTCGCACGTGAGAATAGTAAACAAACCTTCAGTCACAACTACAGTTATTCTGCCGCTCTTTGCGAAATGTTTATTAAAATAATGTGAGGCTTTGCACAAACATCTCAGGTTTAAAAGGCCAATGTTTACATTTTTCACTACACAAGTGGGCGTGGCACGTCAGCTGATGTGTATAACTCTTTTTATTCAAAATAAAAATTAACATACTTCTAATTCGAATATTAGCAAATATATTATATCATTGGAAAGGTCTTGAATTGGAGATTTTAGAAACATCAAAATCTGAAAATCGATTTTTTGAAGATATATAGGGTACCGACTCCCCTTAGTATGTCTGAAAAATGTGAGTTACGGTTTTTCTTAATGATTTGGAGAGAAAGGGTGAAATGCATGCTTTATACCGATGCTTGGATAAAGATTTAATTAAAAGGAAGATAAAATGTTTTGTTTATTGATAAATGAATGAATGTATCCTCATTTGTGGAAATATTCTAAAACCTCGAGCATCTATTTTTGTATAAATTTCACTAAATATCACTATATATTTAAATTTCTTTTAAGAAATCCATCCGATCTTTATGTTTATGTGGAAAACCAACAAACAAAAAATATGGTCCATTCACTAGCTTTGCTATAAAAAATGGTTTTAAAGGGTAAATAGTTTTCTTTCTTTCCTTTTATTCCTCAGCAATGCGAAGTGTGGGATTAAATTAAAAGATGTGTTTTCTCGGTGAATCAATGTTCAAGAGAATACTTTTATTTCCTTCCCTAATAATTAATGTTAGACTGATCTACAGCGAAGCATAGAATGATTTAGCAAGTTATTTTATCAGCTCAATTATGTTAATCATTTTTACATCTCAGTTCGTCAAAATACGAGTAGTTACAGAAATTTCAACATTTTGTGACGTTGGGCTATTCGCGGTTTTCTCTTCACTAATCTAGGGGACTTTTAATTAAGATTGATTGCTTTTGCTAAACAACCTTTGCACAACCAAAAATGAAACGTGATTATGTAAAGCGGGTAAAAATGAACTTAAGTGGGAGATTTAGGAATTATATAAACTCAGACTGAGAATCGCGATAGAGAGGTAGAAGTTGAGTGATTTTAGTGTTCAACAATTGTTCCAAAGTCGGAGTTGAAGTGGGAGCCGGGAATTGTTACAAGTTATCGGCTGGTTAATGTATGCTAGAAGTCAAGATAGCCTTAGTGGTAACAGTCAATTAGATTATTACTGGTAGATCGAGTTAAAATAGTTAAGGCCTTGTCCTAGAGAGGATTTATAATTGTCGTTACATTAGCAATCAAGCAATAAATATAGTGCTTATTGTTCTAACGTCTCTTTGATCGATTTATTTACTTTTTAGTGTTAAAACATTGAGTTCAGCCATGGCACAAGTGGCAAACAGGAATGGGCTGCCGTCACAACTTAACTCCATGAAGGACTTTGTCTTGATTTGATTGTTCTATACTCTAAAAATAAAATTAATAATGACCACACATAGAATGAAAGAATGTTGCAGTTTTTTTATTACACGATATCATTTATTGGTCATCAAATAAATGATGTTGATGAATGTTTACACATAATTGTATCATTATGTTGTCCACAAAAAAGTTCCAAATGGTATTTCTCTAACTCAATTCATTGCTTCCTGGAGAAAAAGAGAGAAATGTTTCATAGGAATTTGTAGGAACAATAATAAATCCCTCTAACACCCGAATGTCCATGACACTGGTTTGCAAGCTAGCAAGACTAGGATTTAACCTGATGATAAAAAGTTTTATTGCTTATAATATATAGTTCTGGGAGAAATGTAGAACACAGTATTTATTCGCTGCAGCCCAAAGTCTATCTTGCAGTTTCTTCAAATACCTTCTTTTTTATTTTTCTTAGAAAGAGAATGGTCTTGAGGTTTATGGACTCATAAATACCGCACTTAAAGTGTTTTTGAACAAAAGAGGACTATGCATTTTCGGATCCTTTCTGGGATGTTAAAGGCCTTTCTTTAATAATAACCAATTTATGTAACTTTATAATATGGAAATAAATAAGAGCTATTCTAGGTCGTAACATAAATCACGATGTGATCGATCGTTTAAACAATATCACATATAACAATTTAAATATTGATAATTTAATCCCTCATATATTTGGTAATAATTCCAATAATTTAAGAGGAGCTCAAGTATGTATCATGATTGTTTATTAATAGTAGAACTTAGGTTTTAAATTCCACAAATCAAAAATTTCTCATCAATCGTAAATTTAACCTGAAAAATTGTTGTAAAATTCCGTAAATATTTAAATTTTATAAACATTTTTCTTTTGTAAAATGTATAGGAATTAAAATTAAAATCTTATTTTATAGAAAAAAAAGCAAAAAAAAAAAAAAAAACCTGAAGAAATAAATTAGCTTTGGCAAATAATATAGACTGGATGTAAGTCTTAAAAATTGATTTAATTCCAGCTATAGAAAACTCATATTCATCTAAAATATTCTACTAATTACCCTTTTAAATTTTGTTTCATGTGCATTTTGTAACAGTATTTAAGAAATTTCTCTGAATTCGAAAATAAGTTAGCAAATCACTTAATAAAACATTTATCTCCTGGATTATTTTATGCTAAAGTTCTTCTCAAAACTAAACCAGCATTAATACGGATACACATTTTTCAGACTAATTATTATTTTACACTACGAATTTTAAAATCATCTGCGTTAGAAATTGTAAGGAGACCAAATACTCTTGTAGTGGAAAAGAGGAAGACTTCGATCAGAGAGAGTAAAAAAAAATATTTGACAAAACAATAAACAAATGAATATTTGGGTCAATTGTATTAATTTAATGAATTAAATTGTAACAGATTATCTCATTCTAAAGGTTTACATTACTGAAGAAGGGAGAGTGAAGATGGTGCTCCGTCATGATCCTGCAGTTCATTTCGTCATGTTTCGTGAATGGTAAATAATTGCCACATGAGAGTGCAAATGTGTGAGCCAATCTTGGCGAAACTGTACTTTTAAAGGAGTTGCTCTAGAGAAGGGAGGGGAGACCACAAAGGGATTTTAAACGCTATTTTTCTGTTTCACATTGAAAAGTCCCAGGGTTTTAATTGTTCAATGATCTGCTGCGGGTCCTAAAATTAGGAACATCTAAAATTATGAGCCACTGCGAGATGATCTCGAGACGTCGGGAATCAGTATCATTTTATTTTTCTAATTTTTTAATTTGATAATTGCTTATTAATGGCATAATAGTCTAAAATTTTCAAATTTGAACACTAGTTATGGATATTTTGCTATTAATAATTAAATATGTGCAATATATAATCTATAGAAAGTGAAAATACTTATATCTTAATCTCGTGAAGCTACCTTTTATTTGCCTCAACACCTTCAAACTCTTTCTTCTGAATGTGGTGTATTTTTTGACATGCTTCATTGAGAGACAGTTTCTTTATAACTAAGAATTGCTATTACTTGAGAATTCTTTTAATTTATAAATTATTAATTCCCATTACACATGAGAACTTAGCATAGTATTTAATTGGCTGAAAACCTAAACATGATTCATATTAGGCGTTTTCATCAAAGCTTGGAAAAAAATTTCAATTCATGATTGAATTTGTTCATAAGATTAATAAAATACTTTTACCCTAATATAACTTAAAAGCTATAAAATACTTCTATTTAAATATATATTAAAAAAAAATTCTGCCATGGATTTCAAGACGCAAGGTGATGTGCATTAATCAGGAAAAGTCCATGTTCCTTTAAATCCATGGTATAAATGAAGATATATATATATATATATATATATATATATATATATATGTGTGTGTGTGTGTGTGTGTGTGTTTGTGTGTGTTATTATAGGATATCATTAATTTCTATCACAGTGTTGTAAGAAATTATATAGGGCACTTTATGCAATAGATCTAGTTGAATTACATGTAATTTAGAAAGATATTGATTATACAGTGAGCTATATTTCTGCTACTCTCTGAAATTAGTTAGAAGATGAGGTTTTTTTATGTAAATTGCCACTTTTAATCATTTATCACTTGATGTATAAACTGAATTACACAAAATTTCCTAATAAACTAAACAAATATATACTGTAAATTAAGAAATTTCATCACATAAATTGCTTCAAATTATATTATTCATGTCACAAAATTAAAATTGCTATTAATCAATGTCAAAAGTTTCCACTTCAAATTATAATATAGAATTTAGATAAACTCTTCTGTATTCTTATGGAGTACAAAACGGTAAAACATAATTCACTTAATTATATTATAACCTCTCTTATATTGTATATAAATATTCCATTAAATACATACTATACTGGCGTGCTAAACTTTAGAAACAATGCAAATTCTAGTCACCTACTAATCACATTGGCTATAACAATCTTTGTTGCCTTATATTCCATAAAAACTTCCAGTCAATCAATCAACAACTGAAATTTTTAAGAAAGGGCTATGACGGAATGTTCCATCTTACCTCAATAATTGTTGCATTACCTAGTGTTTAGCATACAGAGACGGAGAGAAGTAACCATTGTATGTTAAATTTGTAATAACACGTACTGTTTGGTGTTCTTCTTCCATATATCAATAATCATTGGTACCAAAACTCCTCTTTTAATACGAGTAAATTTTTGTTTTTGCTCCATTCCATACATTTTATATTCTATTAATTACATTTATGCGCTTTCTTCATTCATTAAGAACAATATACTCTCTGTCACCTGAACTTCCCACCCATGTGATTTCTAATTCATTTGCGATTATTAACTAGCTATTATTCTTTTGGGAAGAAGCCGAAATACTATGTAATTGAATTTTTTTTCCTATTTTGCCGTATTTTATTATTTTGCTATATATTATTGAATTTTCTCTCTTTTATTCCCTACCAAACTTTGCAGAAATATTTATATATTTAGTGCATAACTGTAATTAAATTGTTCTTTAATTTCAAAACTTCCTCATTGAATATTCAGTATTGTCTTTCCAAATTTATGTATAATGATATTCTTCTCCAAAGTCAATAGTTCTGTAAATTGTGCAAAATGTGATTGCTAATTTGGTTATTGTAAGCAAAAATCTTGTGAAAATTCGACAGTTTTCAAAACAAATATTTATATTGTTAAGAATATTGGTGATTCCA
This sequence comes from Nephila pilipes, assembly GCA_019974015.1. Classification (NCBI taxonomy): domain Eukaryota; kingdom Metazoa; phylum Arthropoda; class Arachnida; order Araneae; family Nephilidae; genus Nephila; species Nephila pilipes. The sequence goes on along the minus strand of BMAW01064976.1, from coordinate 191,944 downwards.
TTTTATGAAAAGGCATACAGATATTACAATAAGAAAACTAAATATTTTATGAAAGTGCAAAGCCATTTGCAGCTATTTATAATACAGGTTGATCAAAGATACCTTTTTTCCGTTTTCATTTCATTCCTTAACACTAGAATTACCACATTTTGGGTTATACCTGGTCCATGGACTTCCTCATGGATTGGCCCATAGACAGTTATGTTATTCTCAATTTTTATGATAATACAAAGTAATAAAGTGTAAAATAATTGTTAAAAAAGTAAGTGTAAATAAAGTGTAAAATAATTGTTAATAATAAAGTGTAATAAAGTGTTGCGGGTTAAGTGAATAGTTAAATTTCGTTCTTATTTTCCTGTTTCTATAAGATCTAATTTTATTTTGTTTATAAGAAAATAAAGTGTTTCATAACAAATACAATGATTTAAATAATGTCTTATAGAAGTTAACATCTAGAATATTGTATAATATAAAATATAGTTAATAGGAAATTATCATCAAATATATTCAAATTTCTAATGGACATACCTTAAGATTTTGGCGGGACGTATAAAATGAAATGTAACCGTATTTTTTAAATAATATATATTTTAATTTAAATCTCAAAATGTTTCTACAGATTAATAAGATATTAAATCACAATGAAACTAAATATGCATGACATTTTACATACATTATGTTACTTTTTCTCGAAAAATTTCACACAGAAATCTATGGTCTTTGGAATTTTTTTCTGTGCATAGTTCACATACATATTGTGAACATTTTTCACACACAGTATTAGTTTTATTATCTTTGCATTGCTTTACCTAGCAACGTTTTCACCTGTTTGAATCTTATGTGGTAGCCCTTGGACAGATACCTTCAGCTTCTTTTGCAATACATTTCTCTCTTAGCTCCTCTACTAATTTTAGAATGTAGTCTCTTCTGGTCAGATTAAAACATGTTACTCCTTAAAAATCGCCAATAGATCTAAATATTGAAAAACCACCATGCATAGGCCTAGGCCTTTATGCAGAATTTTCGAAATATTCTTTTACCATCTGATCTACAACATGAAATCTAAATTTTATGGAATTGTATAAATTTATTATTTCTAGAGTTTGCTTCACACATTTTGAGTAATTTGTAGCGAAGAAAGCAATATGCAAAGAAAAAGTCAATTGTTGTGTTTTTACATTGGTAATTAACACGAATGGTGTTATTATGTGTCATGAAAGCTGTTTAATATAATATTTTGCTTTCTTCGATAGTCATGGAACTTCTCTTTTTCTTTCATTGATTGTTCTGACATAGCTCAAAACATTTTTTAGGCTTTCGTTAAGTTTTAGAGATGTACAACAACTGTCATTTGTTATATTTCGTCCTGTTTTGAGATAAAGCTGTGCTAAAATAAGAGTAGGATTTTCACCTACACTTAGATCATTTAATTTGGAATCATCTTTTACTAATAATGGAACTACGTTGATTATATACGTTCAGTTCCCATCTACAGCTAACCAAAATGTGATATTAAACGTGTCAGGTTTGTTTGGTATGTATTGAAAAAATTGTACGGGAATTTAAAAGAAAGAGCTGCTTATCTAGAGAAAAGTTTTCTCTTGGTTTGTAACACATGAGACTGTTTTTCTATGATTATATTCGGAACATCTGGTATTAGTGCAAATTCATCGTTTTTCAATTTATCAGATCTTAAATTTTTTTTAATCAAAATGCTTACATCATACGATTTCTAGAAATCTGTTCCAGCTCATTGTTGAAAGAAAAAAAATGTGTCCAGATCTTTGACTATAGGTTATTCATTTAAACCCCTTTTGCAGGTAACGCTCCTAGAGCATACATTATAACAATAAAGAAATCCATTTCCTCGAGAGAAATTCTCTAAGTTATATTATTTAGCTTTTTAAAGATTAACAAGTACATTTTAATTAAATAATATTTATATAAGAATATTAGGAAACAACGTAAAAATAAAACATATAAGCACTATAAAATTACCAAATGTTATCGAAATTGATCGAAAATAAAATAAATGAAATTAGCGATATTCCGATTGAAGTATTTACATTTCTTACACAAAAACTTAAAGATAATATAAAATTTGAAGAAATGAACTCATTTTAGATAATAAAAAAAAAGAAAAATCAGTTTCATTGTTATTTCATTACATTCATTCATTACTCAACAATATTTCAGGGTTAACTCTATTCCCATGGAAAATGCCAGCCAAATAAATCAAGCCCAAAAGAATTTCTAATTCTACTCCATCCGTATTTCTAGCATCCCTTGAACGAGAGTAATTAGGTTTCACAGAACAAGTATGCTTATTTGTCTCTTCAACTATGCTTTCGGTTATACGATCACTAATGAGGTATTTACATATATCCAAAATATTTGTTTAATCTTAGGCTCAACCAATTACTGCAGCAACATTCATACATGTATCGTTTAGTTTTATTGAATGGATCTATCTGCCATTTCCATGACTCGATGAGTTTCTATTTTTTCTTAAAATGGGCTATTTAGGCATCTGTAGATCTACGGTCATCAGCTTCATCTTTTGAATTGCTTGCTGCTCTCTTTCGGAATCCTCTTCTCGTTCGAAGATATGCTCTTCTTCATCTATATCACTTTCATATAAAACTATGTCCTCATCATCATCATTGTCACATAAAAGCATGTTTCTTATAGTCTCATGATTATTAGGGTTTCTTTCATGTTGAATAGTTTGTTTTCACCCATTATATCCAAAAAAAAGAAAGAGCGGAAATAAATTAAGTATCATGAACAGTTTCATATATGTGACAAATAATGTCTCTATTCTAATCCTAAAGGCTATGAAATGCAAAAATTATATCAAATCATAACGTTTAAGTCTAAAACAATAAATATACTTCATAAAGACAAAGAGAATTAGATATATTAAAAATTTACCTAACGGTCTCGCTTATCTCTAAAATACAAAAAGTAGATATACAGAATCCTATTAAAAACCTCGAAATTCAAACAATGACTGAAAGTAGGTCAAAAGAAGTAGGAAGAATACTAAGGAAAGGAGCTAGTAGTGTTATCTGGTTTAAAATATAAAACCAAATTGATATCTAGTGTATCTCTCACATCCGGCTGGAAGATTAAGATATTAGACTGAATATTTTGAGAATGTCGAAAAAATAGAAAGATTAATTTTAAAATGCAATTGTGAAACGACCACAAACTCGCGTCTGGGGTCACAAATGATCCGCCTCGGTTAATTCTAATATTAATGTGCTATATACTGAGACTTTACTGGGAAGAGCGAGTGCAAACACACAAAATAACGAAATATTTCGTCAAAAGTCTGTGAATGTTCGTCTAAGTCAATAAATGCCGAAGAATGTATAAAGTAAACTAACTCTACTAATTTTTATTTGCATTAAATTTCTTTTTCATGCAATTACAACACGAAGAGATGCATTAAGGACGTACACGCAAATCAATGTTATAACTAATTTTTAGAGACAAAAAATAATTTCCTTAAGTTCCCCTTCAATGAATCCTCATTATTCATTTCTTATTGCGTAAACAGAAATTTGCTGAAATTGTAATGAAATGTTTATTTCTTGCGTGTAGTTCCAGGAAACCGGAGAATAGAATGTTGTTACTAAACACTACACGTAAGCTATTTAGTGTCTTTTTACTAATTAACTTCATCAAATTAACTTCCCTTTGAGACATTTCTTTAATTTACTTTATTTATCATCATCTCTCTTGAACTTACTCGAATGTTCGATAAAAAGAATCGCTCTCCGTAATGACGTGATTCCATTAACACAACCTCATAGGAAAGAGAAAGCTCAGAAAACGGTCCAATTTATCGAAGAAAACTATTTGCTGACCCTGTACTTTCGCTATAAACGCCATTTACCCATTTAGGGGCACGTGCCCTGATGAGACGTAAGGTAGAAAAGCGACGCCTCCCAAAGATTTCTACGTTTGTTTTAAGACGGAAATATATGAACATTTTTCGTTATTCTCAGAAGTAAATGCTTTGTTTAAATGAAATTCAGCCAACTCTTATACGTAAGGTATAAAAATCACAAGATAATTGTACTTAATGTATTTATTTAAAAAAAAAATTAACTGTTATTTATTGGTTTTTTAATACTTTCATAAGATGAATTAGAAAATAAAATGTGATTCACTGAATCTACAGATATATTACTTATGGGAAGTCGATAACTAGAATGTTCTAAAATTGTGAACAAACGTTCTACACCATGAAACAAAATAACTGTATATGCATTTCTCCCATTTTTTTTCGGATTTTAGAACACTTTTTTGAAAATCTAGTTTATCCACAGCACTGATACTTTCCATATTATGAAATATGAAGATATTTTCTTTTCAGTGAATAAGATTTATTTTTGATGAAAATTCGCAAATTTTAAGATAATATGTAAAGTTTGTATAAGAGTTATGGGAGATTTGAATCATAAAATTTAGTTCTTTTACAAAAATAATAAAACATTTAATTATTAAAATTATAATTGTAAGCAGTGTATTGAATGAAATGTTTATAAGTTATCTGATTATTTTTAAAGTTCAAAAAGAATTAGAATTTATGCAAGATGTACCTGTAGGTTGTGGTGTTCGCTTTTAATTACTAATCTCCGCAACCTCTTAAAATCTAATTAAATAGTAAATTAGATCATAAATCCAATTGAATAGAAGTTAAAAATGTACAACATAGTTTGTTATTTATCAACACAGAATGTGGAAAATCTCCCTGTCTCGAATCCATCTTAACTCAGTTAAACCTAGTTCACATTTAAACAGTAAAGTCTTTGTTTGCGAACTCACTCGCTTCGACTAAATCACTTCGTGTTTATGACTAGTTACATTTATGTTACTATAACCAGGTATCGCCATTAACCAATATTAATACAAATGCTTAATTATAATAATTCGCTCCAATTTACAAACGTCTATTAACTTGTTATCATCTGTTTACCTTCCTTTTCCACTCAATTCTAATTCACATATATGTTCCTCTATCCCTAATTTAAGTCATTATATATCTTATCTTCATCTAATTTACTTAATCACATTCATTTTATTGGCAATAAGTTGTGATTGTATGCAATTCAAAGTGCAAAATGTATGTACGTGATATCAGCTAATACTAGCAGTTACAACCGTTTGATTGATTCTCAGAACAAGAACAGTGACTGGACAGAAAAGTTAGGCATTTCAAACAACTTCATTTCTGTGTTTGTTTTTTTTAGATTAAAATACGTATAATGTTTTTTGTATTTCAAATATTTTCATTTTGTTTTTTGAACTGAATTAAATATTAAATTACCTTTTAAAACGAAATATACAACTTTACATTGTGTGAAAAGTAACATTTTCTATAAAAGTATACAAAGTTAAAAAAATAAAAATTTCCAAAAGTGTCCACAGTTTTGGTCACCACGATTTGTTTATATATATATATATATATATATATATATATATATATATATATATATATATATAAAAGTATATACGTAAGGATAACGATAAAATGAACATATATGCAATTGTTATACAAGAAAATTTATTACATCTGCTTAATCCGTAACAGGGAAGTTGTAAAAATAAGACATATTATAAGACATGATGCCTCAGAGACCCCGCATTCTTATAATCTTTTGAAAATCCTTTAATAAAGAGAAATATTATAATCTTATTTCACTTAAATGTTTTTTTAACTTTAAACTCTCAGAATAAAATGTTTTTATGTTTTAAAGTGAAATAAAACTTTTTCGAAATCATTTTGCATGAGCTTTAGATTTTTTAATTAAAATAATATATGCTACAGTAAATTTTATAAAATTAATAATAAACACGAATCTATTATGAATTAATTATTATGCTTTACTTATTTAATGTTTAAAGAAAATTTCCTGAGAGGAAATTCAATGTAGCACAACACAAATATTTTTCATAATACCTGAACTATAAGTCTTTCATAATACCTGAACTATAAGTCTTTCATAATACCTGAACTATAAATCTTTCATAATACCTGAACTATAATTATAAGTATAAAGTAGCCAGAAATTTTGGCCTCTTCTTTAGCACATTCACTGCACAGCTTATGCGTGCATTCCAAACAAGGAGGGATTTGGCGAGTTAAACATAAATATATTGTTTTTTTTTTTTTTTTTTGCTTGGGGAAAATACGAACAAAATAAAAATCAAGAAAAATGACATGTTTTTCTTGATTTTTATTTTGTTCGTATATTAGCAAACTCAATAGTGCTCTCCGTTCATCAATACTCATATTGTCAATTTCACTTTGAATTGGGTCCCATATAGTTTCTCTCTTTTATTCAACTCTTCAATTTATCAATTTCACAATTATGTTCATTATTAAAAATTAGTTCTTATGCTCATTTTTGGATAGGAATCATCAATTTTTAAACAAGGTCTTATTCCAAAAAATCTTACTATGTTGTTAACTGGGGCTCTAGCAATTCGTAAAAAATTCAGCAGATTATCGTTGGTTTGACTTTTCTCTTCATAGTATTTCACAGAATTGCTTGGTGCTTTAGGTTCAAAGAAATCATTATTATCTAAAGAAATTTTCTGATCTGTAGAAAGATAACTTCAGAAAAAATATTCTTCCCAGTCATCTTCTCAAATAAAATTATTTCCAACTTCATTTAAAACCTTTTGTCGTTCTTCCGCTTAATGCGGATCAGATAGATGAATCAATATCATCTTGTACTATTGGCAAAAATTGTAACACTTAAAGGAAGGTACAATCTCACAGACCACTGTTTGAAGAATGAGAGGGTGTTTCAACACGACTAAAACACTGTGATATGAAACGATGCTTAAGGGCTCATAAGAGGAAGCTAGAGGAAGAATCGGTTCGATTGGGATGAGCATGTAATATGGAAGAAAGAGAGGAGCATGTTGAGCGGATGCTGATATTTTACTAATCATTTTACTCCTGTTGCGGGTTAAGTGAAGAGTTAAATTTCGTTCTTATTTTCCTGTTTCTATTAGATCTAATTTTATTTTGTTTATAAGAAAATTTCTATTAGATGTGTATTTAAATTAATAGAAAAAATTATATTTATTTATATACTGCTTCAAAAGTATTCTAGAACGAAGTTTATTAATTATACACAGAAATAAATGTAATTTTCTTTAATACAATGCAACAGTTGAATGTAGTATTTATGAAAATATTTCTTGGTAAATATATAACATATTTTAGAAGGAGAAGCAAAGCAAAGATAATTCTAAATTTGTTCCGAAAATCAATTGCTGAATTAATAAAAGTTTATTGGAAACAAAATAGCTGAAATAAAAACTCTCTTTCACAACTTTTAAAATAACTTAAGAATATTTCCTGAAAATATTTTTATATATATTCGGTTAAATGTTATCGCTAATCCGTTTTTTTTTCATTAATGACAGCGAAAATTATATCCATATTGTTCTGTACAATAGCTTACCAGTTCACACTACGAATGAATCTCCACAGTAATATTCTGCACTTCCAAGACATGATCCGACAGTCCGTGACAAATACAGGCCGTTCCGCAAATTTACTTGGCCACGAAACCGTCAGTTCCTTGGCAAAATAAATGCCGACCTCTTCCAATCGATTTCCAGATTGATCTCTTCAACACAGTTCATGACAGAATGCCTTCGTAGACTCCCGGCGTATTTATACCTATTCCGATCAGGTATGAATCAATTTGGAAAATTTAGGAAAAGTCTGTAACTTTCTTCCCCATGAAGATATCGACTCGATTCCAAAATACTCCAAATTTCGATTCCAAATTTTCATTTGTTGCCAAACAATCAAAATGTTTTCCAAATCAATTGCCATGGTAACAAGGTTCATTGCTTAAAATTTCATGGGTAACTGAGGATATTTCTGTAAATGTATCTTTTCCTTTCTTAGGAAATCGTTGCCGGAAACGTCAAATTATGTTTGTAACAATATACTAATGTTAAATTTTTCCCAATCTTGGTAACGGTTTGCTTACCTAACCTTCAGAACAAGAGAAAAGTCACTGTTAGTATAAGATTTCCAATAATTATCCCATTTGCTCAAAGAATCTCTTTTTATAAAAGCGTATATATTAGGTATTATTTGATACCAAACCATTTTAAAAAAGTAAGCATAAATTTCCAATAACAATATTGAATTTGTGTGCGATTAAAAATGTTTCATTTCTGAAGTCACTAAATTGTTAATATGAATGTACTTAAATGAGCAATCTATGTATAATAAAGAATAATTTTATTATATTTTATAAGAGTATCAGTCATTTTCATCATTATTGGAAGGGAATTTAGAACTAGTTAGATTTATCATGCAAGAAGTGAATCATTTTGTGTCACGTGTATTAATTTACAAACACCATTACTTTCTCATAGCCACGTATACATCACTCACTTAAGAGTCGGCACACGGAATAATTCGTTTACGCTCTAGGCGAAAGAACGATTAATACTGCGTATCTTAAATCTTCACGGAATAATAAAATAATAGTTTTCTATCTTTATAAGATGTATAATTCTATTCAATAAATATTTGTACTTTTAATCGAAAATATTTATGTTAACTAAATAAGCATTAGTGATCTATATAGGGAGCATAAAATGTAGAACCTTATTGTATAATAGTTTCTAATGGTACCTACCCACTCTAAATGCTCTAACAAACAAAACATATCCACATATTCAAAATGATTGAGAAAAGTAATTTTGATGAAAGTGCCCATTCTTATATAGTTCCATAGAAATAATAGTATAATTTTAGGCCCGTCACACCCAGGTTTGAAATCATTTGAAAGATATACTCCAAAACAAAGAGTCCCAGACACATTTCAGGATTTCTGATTGTCCCAATTTTAGCAATACGTGAACTGAACTAGCACACCAT
>BMAW01064976.1:162929-178450 GCA_019974015.1 Nephila pilipes | reverse complement strand
TACCTTATTTTCAAGAAATAATTTTGTATTTGAACTACATTTTGTACTAAATTTTTATGCTCCTATATATGATACTAATGTATTTAGTTAACATGAAATATTTTTTCACTAAATAATACCTTATTTTCAAGAAATAATTTTGTATTTGAAAAAGGAAAAAAAGATTAAATTTCCAAAATTACGAAGTTCTATCATTTTTTCAAAGAAATTATATAGTTATATCATCAAAAGTGTAGGTTCACTATATTTTGTGTATAATTTTCTATATGATGATTAAAATATTTTGTATATTTATGGAATATTATTTTTAAAAATGGCACCTAATTGCCATTTTAATGGCTATATCTGAAAAATCATGTCCACATTGATTTCAAAGGGAACGAAAACGTTTTTGACCAAAAAAACACTTTTATAGTTCAATAAAAGGAAAGATATATCATTATTATTAGGCAAACGCAATTCCAAAACAGTATGAATAACTTTTAAAACGTGTGTCGCAAAAAGAAAGTCTGAAATTAGGCATTTAACTCGTATTTTTCCTCTAATGTCCTGGTAACCTTAAAAATTACATGATTAAATATAGTGAATTTAAGAATTTACATTTAATTACATTTGTGTATGTACGGAAATTTCGTAAATCATTTTTATATACCCTAACATTATACAACAGATTTTGCATTTTTTCAGATAAACCGTATTACATAAGGTGTTAGCGAAAAGGTTTAAATATTACTAAAATGACAGATATATCTTGATAAAATTTCTTTGACATATTTAATAATCCCTATGTATATACATTTGCCAATAACAGCTATTAATATTGATTTCTTTTAGCTTCAGAAAGACGTTTAACCAAATAACTCGCAATATGGAGAAAATAGAGTTCACTCTGTCGAATTCGATAAAGGCAAAAAAAAATGTGTAACTCTGGATGGTCACTTTATTGAAAAGTCTTAAGAATAATAAGTAAAAATCAAGTTTCTATCTCGACTACTTATATTAATAAGTAAAATATTACGACATATAGGGATAATAATAATTTCACGATACTACGGATTTCATCAATACACGATACCTTGAAAACAAACATATCAACATTAACATATGTAATTTATGATATTATGAGCATATATATATATATATATATACCCTTTTGTAAATTTATTGAAGCAAACTATTTTTTAATGAATTTTAAAATCATTCTTATTATTCCTCTACAATCATACTAAAATATGTTAAAATTAAGTGTGGGATGAATAAATCCTTTGCTTAGCGACAATTTCCAGATTTTAGTGGGATTCTGAGAGTACATGCGCTGCAACTTCCCCAGATGAAAGCTCCAGCTAATATCACATCAGTTGAGAGTTCACTGTCGTCAGAGATAGATGTGACATCGCGAATTCGTACAAGGATTATTACTCTCCGAACATATGCTAAAGATTTATAGAGAGATTTCGAAGGCAGTTGATGTTTGTATTGCAAATGTGAGTCTTATCATGAAACAAAATCTCCAAAGCGGATTGGAAAAAAAGAAAACAATGACAAAAATGATGTAACTTTTCAACTTACAAATTATAAAATATTTCCTCAATAGACTATATTTGCACTTAATAAAGATTTAAAAGAGCTTGGAATTAATATTATCTCATTTAATGTTTGGAGGCGTCTTCTTGTAGCATGTTGTCCAGCCCTTAGGCCTCTGAAGAAATGGCTTCTGACCCAACAAATGAAGAAAAAGATCTATTTGAGGGCGTTAAAATATAAGAATTGGACAACCAAAAATTGAAGGAAAGTGCTGTTTGGAGAAGAAAGCCATTTGTTTTTCATCCAAGATCTGCGAACTCAACACCTTCAGAGATTGCCCGGCAAAAGTATTCGCAATTGCCACATTAACAAATTTGTTAAACACCTACAAAAAGATATTTTGGGGTTGTATCGTTTACAATGGGGTTGGTTCTTTACAGCCTGTTAACGGTCTGATGCGTTCTCAGCAATATATTAATATTTTGGATAAAACGGTTGTTCCAGAGTTGGAGAAACGACACCCTGATGGAAAGGGGATTTTTCAATAGGATTTACCCTCGTTCCATGGATCCAATATTGTCAAGAAATTCATGTCTAAAATACAAATTGAGACATTGGAAAGACATGGAAAATCTTCTGATATAACCCCAATAGAACATTTCTGGGATATAGGCAATAATTGCGTATTAAATATGGACTGTACAACTATGGAGAAGCTAATGAAGGTGCTAATTCCTGCATGGTATAAGGACATAAATATTACAAATATTTGGAAGTAATTGGTAGAATCCATGCTGAATCATGCCCATATGTTAATAAAGAGTCGTAGGTATCGTTTTATGTACTAAAAGACTTTTGTATAAATTTAAAGAAAATAACACTTTTTCTTAGTTTTCTCTAATTTTGGAGTTTATTTCATTTAATTTGCAAAAAGCTCTCTCTCTCTGTATATATATATATATATATATATATATATATATATAAATTACTATACAGAATATTTTGATATAAGGATTACGAAAAAAAAATCAAAAATTTACGATACCCCTCTTTTATTTTCTTTCCGTTGTTAATTAAGTTCGAAGTGTTTATAGATAATTACTTCCTAAAATAATGCAAGAATATCTAAAATATTTTTATGAAGTAAATTATTAGGTAGGGTAGATGTAGGTGTTTGATGTTTGATTTATTACTTATTTGTTGTAATTATTTTTAGGTCTTTGTTATTTAAAAATAAGTTAAATTTTACTCTATTTCCGAACTTAAATAACTCATTGTAAAGACTATTCTGTCTTAAATTCAGGGAATCTTAAAGGTAAAATGTTTATTTTTGTTTTAAATGTTTGTACTTTGAATACAACTAACATGAAAAAAGACTGTGATTTGTAAGTTACAATATTTCTTCTACTAAAATATACACCTTAAGAGATTTTTCTAGATATTCCAATAAGTTTAATATTTCCCGGATTTATGTGATAAATATTGTATTACAATCGAAGTGGTTACAGATATCATAGCAATTGAATAAATGTAAAAGAAATGAAGCTTAAGACTTTGAATTACGAAAAAGAGTAAGAACTTAGTATATTATAATGAAGAAGAAAGAATAAGTACATAACTTTATTCCATGTAGACCAAAAAGGAGAAAAGGCTCTAAATTTTATCTTTTCATATTTTTCGTAAGTGTATCAAAGCAGAATAAAATGTGAACATTTTTCATTTTTATGCATTAAAATAGAAATTCTATAAATAATAACTCCAGCAAAATTTCTTTAAAGAATTTATTCAGACTTCGAACAAAAGTTGTTAAAATAAATGAATAATGTGAAGTAGTTAACCAATGACGTGCTTATCCTCACAAACTTTATAATAAAGAGTACTATTTATTTGAGTAGTTCTAAGAAATGGAACTGAAATCACTGGATTTCATTCAAGCAAACTTCTTGTAATGAAATCCGAGATATATATATACGTTTTATATATAGCTATATAATTGCTCGAGTTAATATAGTGTTCTTGTCAATCGCACTAGTTCCTTTATCTCCTTTAATCTTATTCACATCACTCCTATTATTATGTTATATTTGTTATTGTTTTGATATAATTAATGAATTCGAAATTCTTCTTTATATGACTTTTGTTATAAATAAATAAATGTAGAGTAGTTCTTCCTTACAAAAATATTATTTGCTTAATTAATTTACTAAAATAAACATTTTAGTAAATAAATTTAATTAATGATGTTTAATTTAATTAAGAAAATAGAAAAACACACTTTGTTCTTGTAAAGTATATACAAAAATTATTTCATAAAAAGCGATCTCTAATCTCTTGAATCAAAAATGTAGCTTTCATTAGAAAATAAAATTGTACCCATAGCGACGATACGTAAATAAATAACTCACATACTTGTTCTTCAGAAATGAATAAGTACTAAAGTAATAATAGAAAGGTAATAAATACTAAATCAAAAAATAAAAATAATAAGAACATGTTTTCTGTTTATTAATATTTTGTACTGTTGCATTTTTACTTTTTCCATTAAAAGTTACTGATATAAAATATTTTACACAATTTACGCAAAAATGTTAATGTCTGGAATCGGAGAAAAGAAACCCGCAAAATACGAGAAATTATACTATGTCGACATTTCAAAAGGGTAAAAGTGACACTACAATCGAGAATATTTTTACATACAAGAAACCTCATCAGAAGAAACAAAACTAGATTCAAAAAGAAAGGTATGTTTATTCCATATCTGGGAATAAAATGACCAAAAATTATTTTCTTACTTCAAGAAAAAAAATTTATGAATTTCAATTCAGACTTTTTTCATATAAACTAGAAGGATTCTTTAAATTTTTATTGTCATGAAATATCTTAGACAGAATTTTTATAACGTACCACTTGTTTGCTTACTTAGCAATTGCTTGCAATAGTAAAATGGTCTTCCTAAGTAAAATATCATTTTTGCAACGTAATGAATTTGTCCCTTTGTTCTTTTTTGAATTCAAACACGCAAGAATAGGACAAATAGAATCCCCAATTGCATTATTTCCGAGTAATATTTCACACACAAAAGACTCGAGTTGTGGAGAAAAATACGAATACATCTTTTAAAAGAAGAAGCTTGAATGATTCAGAAGGAATTCTAAATAATTGTGTATTCAAACTATTTTGAAGTGCTGAAAAATACAGATAAATCATTCAGTAGGAGAAAATTAATTTTGTTCAATAAATAGCGAAACTCATTACATTGATCATTCAGGTTGTTAATTTATATGTTTATATATATGCAAAATAATAAAATAATAGGAATTTCCAAGCATTTTAGTACATCCTACAAAAATGTTTTCTCTCTTTTTTTTCTTCTTCTCTCATTTATTTATTTAATTTTTAATTGTATGCTGATATATTATTGCTTTTAATTTTGAATAATCTTTTTCTCTTTACTTAAACAAATATATTATTGTACCTTTTATAACTATAATTATTATTTCTACTCTACCGTTCCCTTTTCCCTCTAATTTTTTTCACTTATTTATTCACGGTTATTTTTTTTTCATATTTAGTGATCTAATGAGGAAGGAACTTTTATTTATTAAGAACACTTGCATATTATTTAATTTCACAGATTTCTAAAATTGTTATATTAACTCCCACACACAGTTTATAATTCAAATTGAGATATAAATTTTTACAACTGTAACCTTTCCTAGAAATATAAAGTTGAAAGCTTCAATTTCCATTCGTAAAGTTAAGAAAAAAATCTCTCACCCTCCTTTCCCTTTTCTATTTAATCGCTTATTAATAACTGCTCTAGAATTCTATTTTAAATTTCTAATAAATAATATCAAAACAAGATATTTGACAGCAGAAGTGTCAAGACAAAGACAATGAAAACAAAACAAAGTGAAATTTAGCTTTTGAGATATCTTTTTTTTTCTTTTCGATAAAATATAAATCCTTATGAAACATAAAGCCTTACTTTTTTAAATGCAGAATATTGCAAATACAAATATTTTATATTATTTATATTTTAATTTTAATTTTTACAAATACTCAAAAATAAAAGTCATCATAATAAATTATAATTTCCTTTGACAATGTTTTAAATCATTTGATCCATACTAAATTTATTTAAACGTATTCAAATAACATGTAATTTAATTTTTTTTAAAGAAAATCTTTATTTTATACACAAAAAACCAAATGTGATTTAAAAATAAATTGAGCTTCATTAAAATGAGCAACATTTATGAAATTCTAAATCAACTGTCGGATTTGAAAATCTAACAAAACTACTTTTTTTTAATCTTCTGGAAATTTTGCTTTATTTCAATATAAAATAATAAACAAATAATTCTTTTTTGGTTTTAATATTTTCACCCTGATTTCAAAAAATATATTTTTCAAATAATATTCTTAACGTTATGCTTATAATATCTTATTAAATAAATTTTGTGAAAAAAAAAATTATTATCTGTGTTTTAAGTATATTTTTCAGGAATAGCTTCAGATGGAATAAAATTTTAGCTATAATAATTAAGCACAAACTGTACCCAAGTAATTTGCGCTTTTAAAAACAGAGAGAGAGAGAGAAATAATTCCATGTGAAATTTTAGCTCATAAACTAATAATTTTAAATTTAGTGTGAATGACAAATCTTGCAGAGGGAATACAAAAACATTCTAAATTATGTTTGTTTACTAAACAAAGAATCTGTATTATTTTAGCATCTTTAGATTTTTTTATTAATTACTTTATTTCCATCTGAAACTAAATATTTATTAAAAATTGGCATTATTTATAACATATACAGTAAAGATCAGAATTTGCAATACGTTTTAAATATAAGACACAATGTACAGTATAAATGTACAGTACAATGTACAGAATTGCTTAAAATGCCTTTGTAATTTAACTGAAAAGTGTTTAGCTGATACTTATATTATCATCATCGATCTTCTGAAAATATTACTTTAGTGAACAAATAAAGGTTTTGTTTGATAAAATGGGGTTCTTGTATAAAATTACTTACAAAATAATTCAGTCAATTTTCAGAGATTAACTTATTTGGACATTTAGTTTGATATACTAAGATTATTTATTTTTATACATTTAGTTTCTCTTAAACGAAATTGTCTTTAACTATAGTTTGTTTTCATTTTTGTGTTTTGATTAAGTTTTAAATATTATAAAGAACATAAATATTTGACAATTTGGCTCAGCATACTAAAAGTAGTAATTTTACTATACATTCATTTACTAATCTCTTAAAAATTTTCTTATGTGATGCTCCTATTTTTTGAACTCTTTAGTTTCTTACAATCAATGGGATGACACTTGTTCACCCTGCAGTTCAGCTTTTAGAGCCTTTTTTTTAGGTTTATTAACCGACTTAAGTATTCAACTGAAATTCAGGCGGGAGTAAGGGAATAAAAATATTATTACATTTGGATGACACTTGTCACCTCTTTGTGTTCCGTCAATATGTTTCAGAGACAATTAGTGGGCTTTGAAAAACTGGTATGAAAGGTGTTTGGCAGGAGGCCACTTTTTCTTTCTCTTCCAAATTTCCTGGAACTACAAATTTTGCCATGGCCTCTTTCTATTCGTGCATCACTTCCTCAGACGGTAAATATTAATTGTATTCATAAATTTATTTATGTACTTTAATAAAAGTAGTTGATTAAATTCTGATAGTACAACTTTATTACATAAATTATTACGAGCCTGATAAATAGGAGGAAATTTGACACATATAATTATTGAGAAAAAATATCATAGGTACTTTTAATTGGATGTTAAGCATATACCACACTTCAATTGACACAGATCAGGAGTTTGCAAAAGAATCATGAGATAATTAATACTTAAAATACTAATATTTCTATGTCAATTAAGTTAGTGTTTTGCATGAGAATATCTCTTGTTCGAACAGAGCAAAAAAATGAGATTAGTTCAAATATATGCAAATTAATATTTAATGGAACATAGTGATGAACAACTATAGAGTAAAATAGACATCAATGTTCTGGTGACAAGGTAACGCCTTCTGAGACCTATGGTTAGTTACATAGAAAGAACGATGAATCATTTGGTGCGAGCTATCTCCAACTGATCTAGGATGAATTTGGTTGGATCGTTGACAGAGAGAAGGAAATCTGGACAGGTACAGGAGATGAGCTCATGTTTTATAATAGGCGAAGAACAGTAATCTGATCGGCAAGGCAAGGAACTAAGTCCTTTTCTCCTTCTTCTGCTGTTCCGTATTTTCTGTTAGACGTTCTGGTATAAATACTAATATTATAGGAGTGTGCGTAAAAATACTCGTTATTTAAATGAGTGTGTGCCTGCAGATATTAGTTGTTCTAAAAGTACCACCTCGATGGCAAGATAACAAACAATAAGTGGCTCTTGGCTACCTCTTAATACAGTGGGGAAGAAGATGATAAGCACACACACAGTTTAAGGAGGGACATCTCACTTTCATGCTCAATTCAGTTTTACAGAAACACCCTTTTCTTCTAAATGAGAGATCAATTGTAGCATCAAGACTAGAATATGAGACCAATGGAATGAACGTGGACTTAGACTCTGAATTATTATGACCAATAACTTACACGAAATAGTGACATTCAACTTAATTAAGTTTCATAAATTTATACGTAAAAGATTAAGGAGTATTATAAGCTCTATTTCAAAAATAATATTTAAGAGGATATTTTTATAAGCTTTGAATCGCAAAAACCTTATTTAAAATATGCTCATACATTAATAAAAACTAAGGAAATTTTGAATCTAATAACTAAGTAGATTTTTTTCTTGGCAAGTATAATGAAAAGAACTCACAATCTGATAAATTATTCTTTTAATCAACTGTTTGAATATTTTCTGTTACTCATATTTTAGAATAATTATATATTGATCGAAATTGTTCAGTGTAGATATTTCGTAATAATTGTATTATTCATTCACACCATTAAATCATCTTTTAAAGTTATTCTCCAATGGATAGTTATGAGGTTTTGGTAGATTTAGTTGCAACACATTTTGTACGGCTGATTCAGAGCTCTCTGAGTGGATTAAAATCAACAGAATTTACCAATAGTGGGAGTAATTAATTTAAAAATGCTTTTCTTAGATTTAAAACAGTCATTATTACTTTCCCTGAATTGGTTATTTACTAACTTTTATCAAGTAGAGTTAAACATTGTTTATTTTTTAGACTGATTCAAATGCTTAGTAATTGCTTAATTACGATAGTTACAACTTTCAAAACACATCGTTGTATTATTTCTTCGTAGTGAGAATGCGAAATGTCATTCTATTTAACCTTTTTTAAGCAAAAATATAAGCTTTTACTGTCCATATGGATGATTATAATGAGTTAATACATTACAAACTCATACATTGAATTATTCATAAGTACACATTAATATAATTCGTTTGTAATATATAAAGATAAAAATGAATATTTAATTGTTATAATATTATGGATAGTCAATTCCAACGCAATAACTTCAGAAATTCTATTTTCATCATTTGATTACAAGTTTTGAGTATAAAAAAAAGAGATAAATTTTAAGACTCTAT
Source organism: Nephila pilipes (assembly GCA_019974015.1). Lineage (NCBI taxonomy): Eukaryota > Metazoa > Arthropoda > Arachnida > Araneae > Nephilidae > Nephila > Nephila pilipes. The sequence continues at coordinate 169,327 of BMAW01064976.1, read as the reverse complement.
AAATAATCTGAAGGAGAACATCACAAAAGGCAATGCAGTTATACCATCCACATATCAAATGGATTTTAATACATAGAATAATATTAAACTTACGATATTGTAATCAATATTATGTTTTGAAAAATCAGAATTCTATGAATTTGATGATTCTATAAATCTGCATCAAATGCTTACGGTTCAAAAGAAAAAAATCATTGTTGAGAATCGGATTCTATCATTAGTTATTTGAAAGTAATTGTGATTAAAGTAAACATTTATTAAAGAAAAATATAAAGATAATGATTTTATATAATTTATTTATTTAAAAAAGGACGAATCATATGATGATAACGTGTATTCTACAATTTAAGGTTAGAATATTTTAATACTCAGAATAAAATTTACCATATATGTTTCATTTAATGATATGAAAAGTTATATTATTGAATTCAATTCAATTATTTTTGTGTTAAAATAATTGCGAATACATCTTTTATGAAATTGTGTTCAATTTCATAGATAGCATCTAATCAATACTATAATTCTATAAGTAGAAGCAAACATAACTGTAATGAGTAGTTTCAAAATGCCTCCGAACTCTCGAAATACATATTTCTTAAATATTTAAAATATGGTTTTATAGAAAATCAATGCTTTGTCAGATTAATCTTATTAAAAAATACATACTATTATTGTATCATATTTTTGTGTAAGTGTTACAAGTAGCAAACACTATTGAATTTTTTTTTCATTTTTATAAGAATTCAGGTCTATTTATGAACGATTTTGGCTTTTCAAATGAAAAGTACTCTGAAGTTTTTTTTGATTTAAAAAATATGTAAAATCAACAATTTTAATAAAAGTATTAATTGTACAGATTTATAAAAATTATCATTAAAAAATTATGAATAATTATGTAGTTATTAATAAAAAAATATTAACTCATTTCTTTGTTGCATAAATTTTAAAAAAAATTTACTTTTAGCCGAATAATAAAAGGATTTGCTTGAAAAAATTTAGATAAAGAACATGTAAATTTAAAAAACAAAATTATCTTATTGAAAAGCGTAAAACACCCCTTAACGCATACATCATTGAAAGCATCTTTCTTTTAACCAAAGAAATTATTCTTGCCTTTTAAACAATTCCATGAAAATACATTTAGTTTTTCTTCTTAATAATTTAAGTTCAATAATAATCTCTTTTTTTTATTCCTTTTAATAAATTTATTTCCTCAAGATTTTGAAATGATGCATATTGCATCAAAATATTATGCTATGAATAACGAAAATATTATTTTTTATGTAACTGGCTTAAGGAAAGTTGTTTTCCTTTCAAATAAGTTAAAGTTTCCAATGACGAAATGAGATTAAAGATTTATTTCCAATTTAATATTGCTTACTTTATGCAATTCTTTTGGTTCTAAGAACATTTATTAACTATTTACAATTTGGGGAACATTTATCAGTAAAATACTCTAAGAATCATTTCTCATTGAACACATGGGAAACAAAATATTAGCCATTTATTATTTTGAAGCCCGTATTCATATATAAAAGTTTGTTCATATTTGAAAAATGAAATTTTTAATTACGTAAGGTATATTTTTTTTTAAAAAAATCCTTGTCTTGGTGAATTAATTCTACGTTACATTTTGTAGAACAATGTTAACCAAATTGCTCGCTTCAAAGTGTTTTGACTCTGACTTTCGAGACATTAAAAAAAAAAAAAAAAAAAAAAAAAAAAACACAAGAAAATAAGTATTTAAATGTCGGAGACCGTTTTTTTATACATTAAAAAGGCTGTTGTATAATATATGCAGCAATGTACTAATTTTCTTATACTTTATATAGAAAATGTTTATCCACTTTCGGAAACTTATTTTCTTTTAAGTTCACACGCAATTAATTTTAATAGTAATTTCTCTCATATTTCACGAATAAATAGTTTTTTATTTAACGCCTATTAATACTTCAACTACTTTTAAACTTTTAAAGTATTGTTATTACACAACAAAAAAATTTTTTAAAAGATTTTATATTTATTGAAATTAAACATTTATCTTACTATAATGTTTATTACGAACCATGTACAAGTTATTTAGTAAATCCTCATCCCCTTCGAAAATTATTATTTATCTATGTTAAAATTTTAATTATAAGACTTAAAAACAAACCTTATTTAACACTAGAAAGGTGGCAGCCGTTATTTTGACGGTTCCACAATTTGTAATATGTGCGAAGGTTACAAATTTGTTCCCAGGTTTCTGAAATTTTGCGACTTTTATTAATTTTACGTGAAACGTGCACACATGTACAAAATTTTATTCTGCTAGAAATAGGGGAAGAAAATGTGTTATAACAGGTCAATTGAAAAGTCCCCGGCATGACACATAGATGGAGCTACTAGAATTAAATCCATATGTTTTTTTAGTTAGCCCTAACCCTCAAGAGATGCGTGTATAAATTTGACAGCTGTCGGGTCATTAGTTTGTGAATTATAGCATTTTGAGTGAAGCAACTTTTGTTATTGTGAAAAAAATCGATAAAAAGGAATTTCGCGTGTTGATAAAATATTGCTTTTAGAAGGGAAAAAACACAGTTGAAGCAAAAACTTGGTTTGATGCCGAGTTTCCGGACACTGCCCCAGGAAAATCAACCATCAAGGATTCGTATGCTAAGTTTAGACGTGGTGAAATGAACACCGAAGACGGTGAACGAAGTGGACGCCCGAAAGAGGTTGTTACCGACGAAAACATTAAAAAAATCCACAAAATGATTTTGAATGACCGTAAATTGAAATTGAATGAAATAGCATATACTCTAAAGATATCAACTGAACGTGTACATCATATCATTCACGAATAATTGGGTATGAGAAAGCTCTGTGCAAAGTGGGTGCCGCGCGAGCTCACTTTTGACCCAAAACAACGACGAGTTGATGATTCGGAGCAGTGTTTGAAGATGATCAAGCGTAATAAACCCGAGTTTTTGCGTCGATATGTGACAATGGATGAAACATGGCTCCATCATTTCACTCCGAAGTCCAATCGACAGTCATCCGAGTGGACTGCACACGATGAACCCGCTCCAAAGCGTGGGAAAACGCAACAGTCGGCTGGCAAGGTTATGGCGTCTGTATTGTGGGATGCGCATGGAATAATTTTCATTGACTATCTTGAAAAAAGAAGGACCATCAACAGCGACTATTACATAGCGTTATTGGACCGTTTGAAGGACGAAATCGCCGAAAAACGGGCGCATTTGGAGAAAAAGAAAGTGCTGCTTCACCAAGACAATGCACTGTGTCACAAGTCAGTGAAAACGATGGCAAAAATCCATGAATTGGGCTTCGAATTACTTCCTCATCCACCGTATTTCCAGATCTGGCCCCCAGCGACTATTTCCTGTTCTCAGATTTTAAAAGAATGCTCGCTGGGAAGAAATTTTCGTCGAATGAAGAGGTGATCGCCGAAACTGAGGCCTATTTTGAAGCAAAGGACAAATCGTACTACAAAAATGGTATCGAAAAGTTGGAGGGTCGCTATAATCAGTGTATCACTCTTGAAGGGAATTATGTTGAATAAAAAAAAACTAATTTTGCCAAAAAAATGTGTTTTACTAAGTTAGGCCGGAGTCTTTTGAATTGACCTATTATAACTAAAAAGACAGAAAGCCGCCATTTTGATGGCTGTATAGAAATCTAGTTGAAATAGATAACGCAAATCACAAAACCATATCAAAAAAAGAAATATGTAATTAAAAATAAATATTTGGCTATGAAAAAAGTTTTCATTTGAGCTAAAAAAATTACCCTTATCTCCTACTTTTCCCCCTCTTATAACTTTTTCCATCCTTTCCATGCAACAGAATTTTTTCATGTGAAATTTTAAGCAAAATTTTCAAGTGTAACACCTATAAAACAAAATTGGAATGTAATGAAACAGGAGCTGTAAAGCAACTCCAAAATGAAAACTGGTCCATATCAATGGAAGCGTTAGATGCATTTTAAGCTCTTTTGTAAGCCCGAGGTGTACAGTGAGCCAAAGGAATCTCTTTCAGCAATTTATTGAATATGACGTGGAGGCCTACTTTTTTTCGTTTTGCTATACCTCAGGATAGGTTCAACGAAATATTGAGGCTTGTGAGATTTGATAGAAAATCTACAAGAGAGATCTCATATTACAAAGCAATAAATTTGCTGATATCTTCTACTTAGAAACATTTCAATGAAAACTTCATTTCTTGCTACCTACCTAAAGAAAACATAACAGTAGATGAGCAGTTATTTTCTTCAATGGCTAGATGCCTATCCTTACATTTTCTACCAAGTAAGCCTAATAAATTTGATATTAATATTTAGATTGCCGCAAATGTAGAGTATATATATATATATATATATATATATATATTGCATTTTATAATTATACAAAGTATAATTTAGACATTCTTGACTAAAGGAAGCGTAACTATTCAGCTAAAGCATAAAGTCGAAGATGTCCAATGCGCATTTTTTACATTTAGATTAAGCTTCAATAAACACATCGATTGTGTACAAATAGAATACAGATTTATATATGCAGAAGAGAATACAATATTCAGAACAGATTTTTGGCTTTAATTTTGACAAAATCATGAAATAATCAAAGTCACCCCCTGCAATGTTTCTCAAATATCTGGACAGATATCAGACTCAAAAACTTGTACCCAATGCCGAATTAGAATGTGTAATAGATACAGGACTGTACGTACATGATATATAAATAAATATATATTTATATATATACTGAAAATTTAAGAAAGAATAATTTAAAATAATTAAAAAGACAAAAAACCAGAAAGAAATGTAACAATGAAAGAAAAATAAAAGAAAATATGGAACCCGGCAAGTCAAAAAGCAATATCGGGCTGAGGACCGATTAAGCGGGGTTAAACTAGTTTAATGGTACCAACCTTCCCCCTTTGCGACTTGGTAGGCTGAATTAGGAAATCCAAATTGCAAAAAAGTTCATGATTAAAAGATGCAAACAAATTCAGCGATAAATATATATATATATATATATATATATATATATATGTGTGTGTGTGTGTGTTTATCTACACAGATTATTCAAAAAGTTCCAGGACTAAATGCACACAGACAACATAACACAGCAAAATTAAGTTTATTTAACATCAAGCTTCTACATAATCCCCCTGCACTTCAATACAACGTTTGGATCTTGTATAAAGATCTTTGAACGCCTTCTGGAACGCCTCAACTGCAACACTCTGCAGGTCCCTTTTCACTGACGCTTTGATGTCCTCTACCGACGCATACCGCTGTCCCTTCATCTTCAATTTCAACTTTGGAAACAGAAAATAGTCCGGAGGGGACAGGTCAGGTGAATATGGGGGGTGGTCGATGGTTACAACCTGCCTGTGCGCCAAGAATTGCTGAACAATGATGGATTTGTGTGACGGTGCATTGTCATGCAAGAGACACCAGTTTCCACTGTCCAACATTTCGGGTCTCACATTCCGCATTCTTTTCAGTAGCCGGTGTAGCACATCCTTGTAAAAGGCACCAGTGACAGTGGACCCTTGTCGAAGGAATTCGTGGTGGATAATTCCTCGACTGTCGAAAAACACGAGCAGCATCGTCTTTGTTTTTGATTTTGACGCACGAACTTTCATCGGTCGAACCTATCCCGGACTTGTCCACTCCGAACTTTACCGTTTAGTTTCCGGATCATATTCGAGGCACCGCGACTCGTCTCCAATGACGATGGTTTTCAAAAAGTTAGGGTCTTCATCGGCAAATCTTCGGAAGAAGCAATTCGGTGTTCTTTTTGCTCCGTAGTCAGAGTGTGTGGCACAAAGCGCGCACAGAGTTTCTTTTTCTTTAAATCCTAAGTCATTATCGTAAAAACAGACCCTACACTCATGTTTAAAGATTCCGCAATCATTTCTATCCTCATTCGACGGTCTGAGCGCAAAAACGCTTGCACTCGCTCGACATTTTCATCAGTCCGACTCGAACGTGGACGACCACACCTCTCATCATCGTCCGTCGCTTCTCTTCCATCTCTAAACCTTGCAAACCACTCAAACACACGCGAACGACTCAAAACCTCGTCACCATGAACAGTTTTAATCATTTCATAGGTTTCTGTGGCCGTTTTACCCAATTTAAAACAAAATTTAATGTTCGTTCTTTGCTCCATTTTTTAACGATGACACGACCACTATGACACACCACACTCGAGTGAACGCTGAGAAGTTGGAACTCATCCAAACGGAATAAAACTTCGCGCATGCTTCGGAGAAGGTTGTTGCTACGCGCTCCATGAATTGCGCAGAGATAGCCCTACCTGTACTGTTTTACTAGCGGCAGTCCTGGAACTTTTTGAATACACTGTGTATATATATATATATATA
>BMAW01064976.1:126562-147929 GCA_019974015.1 Nephila pilipes | reverse complement strand
GGAATCGCCGTCGCCGTAAAAGGACAAATACTTCAGCTGTCGCAAAATTACGAGACCGTTCAAAGATGCGATATACACGTATGGATTCCATGTTGGATGATGATCCAGAATTATTTCTTGAAAAAATGTGATCACTGGATACATTCAACTTTTTGTTTTGAGTACATATGCTACAATTCTTCGATATGATTTCAATATCTACAACTTTACCTTCATCAATGGATAAAGCTGCTACACACCCATTCAATGATGTGTGACTTTGACGTTGCCAAGTACCATCACAAGATACACCACAGCTTGTCAAATCCTCTTCCTGATGATTCAACTCTTATTTCGGAAGCTGCAGTATTCATAAAATCCTGTGCAATAGGTACTATAAGTTTCAACAACTTCTTTTCACATTTACTGAAAAGTGACGGATAAATATGGCATATCTAATGCAGAACTCAGCTTTTTCGATGCATTATGGCCTTTTTCCAATCAAACGCATACCTACAGCAAACTTCATATTGATTTCATTCTTCTTATTCCCCCCCCCTTTTTTTAGTTGATGAAAAACAGAGAATAAAATTACAGTTTGTGCATTTAAAGAGCATATTAAAAGTAAACTAAAACTGGACCCTTGAGTTCTGAACTTTGTAATAAACACAAAGTGCGACTCACCATTTCAATGATACTAGAAACTATTTCTAGGCTATTAATCCTATTTTCAAGCGTATTCATGTCTTTTTTGAAGCTATCCTTCATTATTATTCCTATAGTTCCAATTTTACGTTCGCTGCTCATGCTGACTGCATCAGTTGTCTTACAAGCAGAATGCCGATTTCCATGAAAGTTCCTTTTTTTGCTTTGTGGTTTATTTTTCGAACTACCCCTAGTTTAAATAAAGAATATTAATCTAAAACACTATTGCACAATTTAAGCAGTTATTTCTTACAGAAACAAAATGACAATTAAAAGCAGAACTCAGACGTAATTCAAAAAAAGTTGCTCAGCAAAATAGTAAATGGAGTGCATATTGCCACTAATTTTTTGAAAATTGTACCAATAAATGTGATGCCAGTTTTCTCAAAATGAATCTTAATATATTTTAAAAGTTTTTTTTAAAAATATAAGCAGTAAATGTTCATAAAAATATAAGAAACAAACGAATATTTTTGACAAGACATTAACTTCCGGTTTTGAAATCGTGACTTTCAGCTATTTATTTGGAAATTGTCTGATATTAAAATACTTATAATATGATTTCTATGTACCGTAGCTATAAATGAAAGATAGCTTCAGAAAGAGAAGATTTCAAATATTTTAATGGATTAATAAAAAAAATCGATATTTCGAATTTTCAACGTAGTCGGGTACCTTAATTAAACTAATAAATAGCTTAAAATTTATGATATTATTGTCTATTTCTTCAAAATATCTCTAGTATCAATGATAGAGTATCTTATAAATTTTGGTTTCCGATAAAGATTCTAATTATTTATATCATCATTCTTATCTAATACTAGATCTATTTCTCTATCAAGAAGGCTTTTGGTAGTTTTATTTTTGAAGATACACTTTAACGTACAAAAATTATTTGTAACACTTTCTTATTACTTTACTTTTTCGTTGTTGTATTTTTTAATAGATTTTTGTGGCTGATAATCTAATCTTGTAATATTTTAACTGTCTATCAAATGTAAGGAGATTATAAAGATTTTTTTTTTATTTCAATAGCCTTTATTGTCCAAAGTAAAACTTTAGACAATAGCTTTACAGAGATATCTCAGTAAAGGAACCTAGTATAACTTTTAAATATCAAAAGTAAATATGTCAATTTTGATGGAGATTCCAAAAAAGTTATTTTCACAAACTTGTAAGCGATAATTACTTTTAGTCTTTGTATCTGAAAATTATGACTTTCTATAAAATGTATACTTTTATGATCAGTTGCTTATCGTTTCATGGAAGTTTGAAGATATTAATGTGTGGAATTTGATAACATAGTTACATGCTTCTGCTCACAAATTAATATGTGATTAATTTTGAAACAAAGAGTTTTTTTAGAAAACTGATTTTTCCTAAGAATTGGGATATATCTTAGATTGTCTATAGAAACCAAAAATATTCATCAAGCATAATTTGTTCAAATTATTTTTGAATTAATTTTTATTTGTTACTTCTACTTAAAGCAAAAATATACATTTTAGATAGTACCAGGTTTATATTAAGAAGTATAACAAACAACTATGCTACCTATTTTTCTACTTATGAATTATTAAGCTCTGAAAGAGCATAAATGTGCTTTCAAAATCAAAATATAACCAAATCTTTTTTTTAAATTTCTAACTAAGACCTCTTTTGTAATATGACACATCCTATTTAAAAAAAAAACATTTTCAAAAATTCTGCATTACGTTTCAATTGTTTCAATATTTTCAATTTCTATGCATGCTTAATAAAAAAAATCTATTTTTATTATATTTTCGATGGTAAAGACTTTCAATGAACGGCATCACAACTCATTAGGAGTCCATGCAACATTATGTTTGATTAATTGTATTTTAAAAATAAATAATTATACAAATGATCTTATAATTTATTTTAGGCAAAAAAAATTTCAATTGAATTTTCTTCGTATTAATTCTGCTATTATTGCACATAATTAGAAAATACTTAACTTCTTAGAAAATAATTTTTATATGACACAGAAGAATAAGGAATATAAATATGAGAAAATTACGTTCTTAAGAAATACATATGACTGAAAGCTGAAAGTAAACTAATTTGAATTTGACCACACATTAACATTTAATTGGAATCCATTCTGTTATTGTATATCATTTTTAAGATAAACGCTAAGAAATAATTCATAAAGTTTTAAATATTATTTATGTTTAGTAAAAAATTATACAAATAAAAACATTAAGAGCTTTCTTTTAATTTAAATACAAGAAGCTTTCAAAATATTTTCTTATAAAATCAAATATCATCATTAAACACAATAGGTGATTGGAAGTTTCAAACAAATAAATGGATCAATAGAGAGAGAGAACCGTTTTATCCAGATTTTGTAAGTATTTATATTCAAAAAATAAGCCACTTTATTAAATTTTTATATAAAGCAAATTTCTCGAAATATAGAAGAAATTATGTGTCATAAAAACAGATTCTTTTGCATTAATTATTATATATATATGTTTATCAGAATAAAAAAAATGTATAGGTCCTTAAGTATTATGTCAGTTAAATTAAGATTCAAGTTAAAAATGAATATATTGTAAGCAATATGAAATTTCACTCTATTTTCTGCATAATTTAATACATAAATAAACTGAATATTTAGATTTATTATCTAATTATAAAGATTTTACTGCAATAAAAAAATAAGGGGGGAAAGTTTGGAGAGATTATTAAAGTGTCTAGACAGACACACAAAATATTTTTCTTATGTATTAATAGTGCTGGAACATTATTTTCTTCCTTATACATTATTTGGTTAAACTAGGAAACATTGTTTCTTTGCTGGGGAAAAAATTCGTGAGAAATAATTTTCCGAAACTTCCAGTAAATGGAGAATACTTACGTCTAGACTGTCTAATATTGTTTAGATTTTCACAAATCTTTTATGAACATGTTAATGCATTAATTAAACAGATCTTTTGAACTGTCTTTATTTCTTATTAAAACACTTAAACTGTTCATCCAGTTCTTTTAAAATATATTCTAAAACTGGTACTCTCTACTGTTGTACAAATTATATTTCTTCTTTTCTGACTGTCCTAAGGTATTTCGAATTATCTTATTTTATTATATTTCAACCATTAAAATATATAAAACATTCTTGGATGGTGTGTTGAATGAAATTTCTGGCACTGAGTTTTAATGGGACTTATTGTGTTGAATTCAAGGTGGAGATTTAATCTTCATAACAGTTAAAATATAGGGTAGAGAATAAAATGTAAATTAATAAAATTATTTTAGTGAGAGGTAAATTCAATGTCAAATAAGAAATTAAAGGTATTTGATTGTGGATCATCCTCAAACCTGTTATTTAATAGTAGTGTAAAAATGTTTTTAAAAATTAAAACAAATAGAACTAAAAGCTAAAAACTTATTTAAAATGTTTCTCTTAGTAAAAGAAGAAATATAATAGTAACGTATTGGAAGATCTTCTTCTAGAGAAAGGTGTCTATGTGCCAATCTTGTTAGTTCAATGCGCAGACGGGTCAAAACAAAGTCTTGTCCTCCTCATAATAATAATTTCCAATAAGAAAAAATAGGTTTTACATGAAGCAATTTATTATATATTTCTAAGTTCCACCTGCCAATCCTGCCAATGTTCATAAATAGTCGAATTAATTATTGCAAATGTATTCCATTTTTTTATGTAAGACTGTTACTTCACCCACCATTTTATGTGATTTTTCAGGAAGAAAATATTTCTTCCAGGTAAAATAATATAATTTTATTTATAGAAACAATTATTCTAAATAAATAAGTTTTATGTTTCTAAATATATAACATTCAATGAAGCGCTATAAAAATATCTTCAGAAAGCTACTTTTCTTACATAAGATTTGAAGGAAATTCATTCAAATGCTTTAAAGAAAAAAATGAGCTAAGTAACACAAGCTGTTCCTACAGTACATGAAAAGATAATGTATCAGAAATTTGCTAGAGAAAAAATAAAATAAAAAATGATGGAACTAATAAACGAACTTTTGTTTAATAAGATGTTTGTTTGATTAATAAGATCTTAAAAATTTTGGATTTCAAAACAATATAGATATGTGTGTGCGTGCGTGCGTGTTGTGTAAAATTAAATACACTAATGTTTCATTTTACTTTAGAAGTTATCTCAAAAGTAAACATTATAAAAAATGTAAAAATCACAATTGAATCACAAAGAATTAAGCCAAAATAAAAATACAATGATAAACATTACCAACTGAAAAGTGAATGATAATATTTTAAAATAAAGTTAACTATCAAAAAATTATAGATTTTAAAGGAGGTTAGTAAAATAAAAAGATAGAAACCAAAAATATCGAAAAAAGCAGCGGTTGAAAATTTTAAAAACCTATAATTTGGGAAAAACAAGCAAAAAAAAAGATAATATATTTAAAGTGGTAACTGGCTTTAGACTGTTAATCTCCGTTGTACTGGGTTTATTGTCTGAGCTATCTCTATCAACAAAACACATTATTAAAAAATGGTTGTAAAACTAAAAATGCATTTCAAAAGAATCCAAAGAGCAGACTCAAAAGCATTAAAAGTCAAGTAATTAAGGGGGAAATGCATGCCTGAATAAATCCTGACAAACAAAAGTAAAAATAACAATACACAAAAATGTGATTAAAAACACAAAAATTAAACCAAAAAGAGCACATTTTATTCTACTTTGAAATAACTCACCACACGTTTTAAAACTATAAACAAGATGAACAAAGCACACACAAATCTATACACTTATTTGGTAATTAACTTTCAAAGTATTTAAATTTAGAAGAAATTCACTTACATGTTGAAAACTTATGAATGTTGAATTTTAAATCGTACAAAGTCGTGAAAAAGCATAATAATTGAGTTTAAATAGCGTAGAATATTCTTTTCCGGCGTTAAGTATATTTATTTCCAGCTGTGCCAAAATGCTTTTACTACATTCTTGAATTAACTAGTCAATTGTTCAAGGCTCGCACATAAATGATGAAGAAGCTTGAATATTAAAGTTACTATTAAAGACAAAAGAAATATTAATAAGACAATAAAATGGGGAATTAACGTAATTTTGTTTAGGTTGTAAGTATTATATGCTTAGGAAACTTGCGGCATTTGCACAACTTTGCAAAGCAAAAGTGACAGTTGTAATTAAAAGTGCATGAAAATTGATTAGTAAGATTTGATTAATGTTAAAAGTAGAGAGTATTTTGAAAAGAAAATATTAGTTGACAAAATAATTAACTTGAGGCCATCACACTCGCACTTGGAAAAAATGGATATCAACAAATTAGATGAGAATTTTATTTAATCTCATAGAATTTTAAAATGATGAGTTTTTAAGCTGACTTTGATGTACATTTAGAATAATTTTCATTGTATTTACGTAAAAAAATGAGACTGCATTCTTAACATCAAAATGAAAAATAATTTCAATTTGTAAATACTCTCTCAAATCGAAACCGTATTAAGTTTTTCAGTAGTGGTAAGTATATCTTCATTTCAATAAGTGTGTTGGTATTCAATGCTAACCTGCTTTTTATTTTCATTTTCATTATTTTTAAGACTTATTTAACAATTTCAAAAATACTTAATTTTCTTGCAATGATTTTAAATAACAATAATGATATTTACGATATTATCAATAATGATAATTACGATTATTTTATCTAAGCAATGAAAAATGAAAATACTGTTGCCATTTAAATTTTAATATTAATAATAAAATAAAAGCATTTTTCTTAAGACATGTGTATCGTCCATAAAATTCTATAAATTTGTAAGCGAAATATTTATAGTAAATACATGGGTTCTGCTTAAATCTAACTTAATATTCCCTAAAATGGAGAATTAAATTATTTATTAACAGCGTTCAATTCTGAGAAAAAAATTTCGTATTACTAAATTTCTTCTTGAATCTGAAACTACGAGTTTATGTTTAGAATTAATAAATATCCAGAGTTTTGTCTGATAACTTGAATTTATTAAAAGCACAAATTTATCGAAAGATTGAAGGTAATGTCAGCCTAGTTACGAAATCATAATCTCTATGCTTCATATTCCGAAGATTTGAGATTCATTAGATAACTTTTAAGATATTTTAAAATACGACTCTTCATAATATTCATAGAATAAAATAATGTGAACTGTGTATTAAATTGAGTTTTGTTTCTAAGATCTTTTTGCGTCAAATTGTACAAGTTTAATAAACGAATTATCAAATCAATTCTTAGATGTCTGTAATCATTAGTTCCTGATAATTTTCCAGAAGTGCTTGAATTTAAGCAAATAGATAAAAATTGTACATTATTTTAAAATTATTTCAATATTTGCTATTTAAAACTAAACTGATGAAAAAAAAATGTGATAGACTATGCAATTAAATTAACTGTGTTTATAGTTACTAATGATGCATTTGTAAAATATGAAATGAGGAAGTTTATCCATAATTATATATAAATGTTTATTGTCGATGTATTAGGCATGTAGTAAACATTACAATCTTAGAACTACTTGTGCATGTTCGTATTTTATCAACATCTTCCGGTGATTTTTATTTTGTCTAGCTTTTCTGTCAACCCGAAGTAAATGCGGAAAACAACGGTACAGGGATGTAAATTCTCATGTTGAACAGACTACTTTTATTATAAGTTCTTAACGTTTCCCATATCCATAACATATTTCTATTTGTAATGTTATTTCTTATTTACATTTACTGCGAACAAAAACATATAAAATTTAAATTTATTTTCTTTCTAGAAATACTGAACTCTTTTTAGAATATTGAAAAGTTAATGTAACTTATTTCTATTAAATGTATTAATTGATCTACGTTATCGTGATTGTATACGAAATTTACTTCTAAGGTCAAAATAATCTACAGTACTTACAATATAAAGAAATAAACAGTAAAATAACAGAATAACTGATATAACTATATTAAAAATTGATCCTAAATGTTTTCCTTTATTTTTTAACATAGAGACACTTACAAAACTGTGCATGCATTCATAATAAAAAAAAAGAAATTCATTTAAAATTGTCAAAATTACCATTTAAAGTGTAAGAAATAAAATTCGTTAAAAAATTTGAAGAATTTTCTACTGTAATAAATTTATTTTTATAACACATTTTTTTTAAGTGTAAATGCTTGAAATATTAATATTATATCGAAAGAATATCGAAAGAATAATTACAGAAATATATTGCGTAACATAAGGACAAAAAAGTTTTTTTTTTTTTCCAAGTTTCAGGTAGCCAATTTGAGCTCAAATAAAGCAATTGAATTGGAAAATGAAAAGAAATTGTTAATTTAACATCTATTTACAGAATATAATTTTAAGTGGTAAAGTGCAGTACAATTCTCTTTCAAACAATTGAAAAAAAGTATGAAATACAAAATTTGCATATTTCTTCAACAGTTTGTAAAAGAGCAACATTAAAGTTTCGCCCATTTCTCAGAGGTATAGGTATTGTATTCAGTATAATATAGTTTCAAATAGGATTTAATCTAGTTTAATTAGAATGTGAGTATTGTGTAGATTAATTACTGTTTTACAGTTAGTTTAGCTGAGTGCGATAATTTACCTAATTATATATATATATATATAGAATTACATCGCAAGACTATCATCCTAATTTAAGAGCAAAACTGGATTTAGCTGGACAAATAATCACATAATTTTAAATAATCTTTTCAGTTAGGAAAGCAATTCTGTACATTGATAATACTAGAATATATATAACAGGGACAAATTAAAAATATGCGTTCATTGTCTTACATATTTTACCAATAAAAATTAGGAGAATATTGAATATGTTTTATGAATTAATAACCATAATTATTTTGATGCGTTTATGTTATATTGTAAAAAATTATTTTAATTTTTTTTTTTTGTTCTTAGTGTAAAATTTAATGTTTAGCCAATGTTAGATCTCATTCCCTAAAGTGAGTATGATTTTTTCTTCTTCCATTTTAATATTTTTGATTTACTAGCATATCATTACCTTTTTTACTCATAATGAAAGTGTGCAACATTTCCAAAATTATTCTTCCAACAGTGAATAAGAATACAAAATATATCCATTTCATCAAAAAAATAATAAATGGACATTTAAGTCTTTTCTTCTGAAATGTCTTACTCAAAATACTTTTCAAATCTTTGATGTCTCTTTTAAAATAATGTCTTTCCATTTCCTACAGTAAAGTATTCATGACAATGATCAATCTCCAGAGTTTGTATAAAATATTTTTTAAATAAATCATGTAGCAGAAGCTGCGAAAATTTAAATTGTGTTTAAATGAGTCTTGAATAAAACGAAGAAAAGCAAATGATGAAAAGGGAAAAAACTGCAATTGTTTTCCTTTTATCAGAAAATGGAATAAACATTGTAAATTTCATATAATACTCTCACGTCAAATCCATTATTATTTTTTATGATATGATAACATTTCTAGAAAAGTATGATATTTATGTTTGAGTAAAGCTTTATTCTATTTCCTACAATAAATTTGTTAGAAATTAAAATGGATGTCGGAAACTTCAAAACATTATATTATATTTCTCAGGCGTAAGAATACCGTTTTTTTTTTTTTTTTTAATTTCTCATTTTCATCCGTACTCCTTTGCAAACATTATATTTTTATTCTTGGTTCTAATTTACCTCCTGTAGTAAAAGTAAGAAAATAATTTTGCTATATTATATAAATTATTTTGTTTCATATTTCAGTATTATAATATTCAGACGTACATATTTTTGCTTGCTTTATTTGACGTACATTTAAATGTTGAAAACTTAAGTAATTGGAGCAGTATCTAATTAATTTAGTTTGCACAAACATTATCGCAGAAAAAATATAAGCTACACCATAAAGGTAAATATAATAAAATATTAATCATTTATAAAATATGTTTTAATAGATGGATAAAAATTTCATTCCAATTTTCCTTGAATAACCATTGCCTAGTAATATCTATTTCGGAAAATATATGTTAAATATTGAGCTATATACCACAATTTCAGAAGGTAAATTTTGTGAAGTAAATTTAGTATTAAATTTATCATAAACAAAAAAATTTCTAATAATAATAACTTTAATAATGTATAAATGTGTTGTCATTTTCATTTATGTAAATTTCGAAAGTGGTTTATCATTGAATAGCTTTTATTACTATTTTTGCCCTCATTTTAAAACATTTTCTTAAGTTTCCAAATTTTTCTAAGTCTAATATTTTTTTTATTTATTTTGAATGAATCTTAAAACTTTTGCCTTTTAGGTTTTATATTAGTAATCTTTTTACTTCATATGATTGAAAACTGGGTCATAAATTTATTAACCATAAAATATATTTTAATCCTAATGCTACCGAAGACAATAGAAAAAGTTTCAATTTAAAGAGAAATTAACTAATTGAAAAAATAGAATATATTGTCTACTTATAAAATATTTAATTTAACTTCTTGTAAAAACCATATATACATTTAATTTTAATCCTATAATGTGCTTCATTAAGAAATAAGAACTGGGATAATTTTATTTCGACTGTAAATTACTTTAAAGAATATATGCTTTGTTGAAATTCGTTCTTAAAACTGCAAAAATATAATCAGAACTTATTTCTAATCTTCTTTCATTACATAATTATTAAAATTTCATTAGGAAAAGAAATTTCAAAAAATTTATTTTTATTTTGCTGGCTTAATAAAAAGTTAAGTAAATTTTGGTAACTATATTTACGGTTTTTTACTATAAGTAATATTATTATTTGTTTTTACTTTTTGCATTAAAAATTCTCTCGTAATAACTTTATCCATAATTTACTGATATTTCTTACCCTGAAAATTATTCTGATTTATTCACTGACAATTAACCTCTAACTAAGCTTCATACATTTTTTAAGTACTAATTCCAATGATTATCTCTTTGTCTATTTTTGTTTGCTTTGTCTTTTTTTTAATCTGTCCTTTAATTTATTCACATTATATGTATTTATGCTTATCTCATAAGAATTATTTTTTATTCTGGGGAAATATTTAGCAAAGCTGCTGTACTAATGTAATTTTGATAAATTTATAGTAAGAGTGTTATATTCTTTAGTTATTTATAATAATGGATTCCGTTTCACAAAATATAAGTAGCTTCTTTTAGAAAATGTATATAACTTTATTATTTTGCATATCTATATGCTCCAAAATGCAATTACATAATTGTTGATGCTGTTCGAGAAATTTTATATAAATCTTGAAAATTAATATCTAAAAGGCTGAACTGAAAATGTATAAGTTTCCTTTCGGAATTGGAACAGACAAGATAATTTGCAGAAAATATAGGAACAAAATTCATTTCAGCAATATTTTCTAGCCTAAGATGATTGCTCTTCTAAATTTTTATCTATTTCCAATCTGTAATGAGTTCAGATTAAAAATTAAAAATGTAAATAACAATATTTTCATTCAATTTGCTCATTACATGACATTGACTACTTTTCAAACTTACAAGAATTACTTTGAGATACTTCAATAGAAAATGATACTTTAGAGAAAGAAGAAAGTTTTCTCCTAAATACTTGTGGAAAATATTATAAGTTGCTAGTTTCTCACAAGAAATATAAACCTGAAGATAATTTTCTACTTGCTTAGTTTTTTTATTTCAATTTCACTATTTTTTTACGTATTACACAAGATCAATTTAATTAATTAGTGAGGGATTTATAATAATAATTCCTTCATGCTTTTAAAACAGTAGTGTTTACTAGATGTTCTTGGGTACAGATGTAGATAATTTCTGTAAGAAAAAAAAAATATGTATTTTTTCAGGACATTATTTTTGTATGATTAATCTTGTTTTGTTCACGATTGCTAATTAGTTTCAGTATTTTGAAGTAAAAAAATAAACAAATACCTTTCTTTAATATATATTCAGTTACTGAAATCATAACTGTTATCAATAATTCAAATGACGATTATTAACTTCGACACCATAGAAATAAATCATTTTGAGCTCAAATTTATGTTGCCGTTATATTTATCCAGTGCATGTACTTCGGCGGATTGGTGTCTGACAGAAAAAATCGATTCGATAACAATAACAATTCCGTTATCGATTGACCTACAGAGTAAAGAGTTCTTGGTGTTCTTCCTGAGGTTCCTCCAAAGTGTCTGAATCCAAGAAGTCAATTTTAACTGAGTTACAGATGCCCCGAGATTCATGGAAAGGCTGAAAATCGATGTTGTAAAAAATCCTTTTTACTCCGCGTTTCTCTTCAACTACTATATCAATAAAAGTATTTGTTCGCAACTTAGAACACTTGGCAAAAAATTGAAATTCGGTATCGTATTACCTTTCTATTTGATTTTACTTTTCTCATTGAGATAAAAACATTTTATTTTTTCATCTGATTTTAATTCTTCATAAAACATTTTCTTTACTGTTTTATTTTAAATTTATTTTTGATATTTCTGTATGTTTCCTAATATCTTCTTTAAAATAACAAATTGTTATAATACAATGTACTTTGTGTAATATACCATAATCATTATATCGTTATTTTTTAAGACTTTCATAATAAAATTGCTCTTTATTTAAAACATTAATCGTTCTTCATGAATTAAGATCTTAGAAACTAATATATATATTTCGGTTACATATTAAGTGGAATAATACATTTGCTGTTGTAAAATGTATTTCATATTAATTTTACAAATAATTTTACATTAATTTTACATAATGAAAATATTTATCACTTTTCAAACTTATGTTTATTGAAATAGTTTTCTGCATATTAGATTGAAATTTCCTTTTTCTTTGTGGAATATTAACTTGTTTTTTTTTTAAATTTGTTTCATGTTATTTTACTTTTAAATTTAGATTCATTTTATTTTAACTCTTATTATAGAATAAATGAACAGGCTATTGACAAAATAATTATTAACTCCGAATTACAGTCAAGTAAAGTAGATTACACTTGAACCTAAAACACATCTTTCTCCACTTATTTTCTAAAGAAGAATTTAAGGTCTTGTTTAATTTAAAGTGTAGCATTTTCTTCGTTCTATTAACAGGTTTAATATAAAAGAAATTTTAAACAAGATAAACATCGATAATTTGAGACCATAATTGATTAACTTGGACTCGAATTATTAACAACATGGAAAACAATTTTTATGAATATTAGATTACACATAAAAAATTAAGTAGAAAAAAAAGAAGAAAATTTCTGCAATCCAATATCATATAGCACACAAAAATATTTTTACTGCTAGTTTTCTAATCAACTAATATTATATTTAAACATTTCTGAATTATTTTAAGAAAAGAATACAATTTGAATTAATAATTTCACAAAAAATTGAAATAGTGAATTTAAGTCTTAACGTTTCGTTTTAAGTCATATTTTTCTAAACAGGAATTAATGAAAGTTACCTTAAGTCTTTTTTTTTAATATTCGGGCCAGAATTCAATTTATATAGACATGGAATTTCGCAATACTATTTTGGCTCCTGTTTTAATAATTACTTAAGATTTCTCCTTTAAAGATTAGAGAATTTGTGATTTTTTTTCTCGTGATATTTCACTTAGGAAGAAGTATTTGCTGTATAAAAAGAATACATATGTTTCATGAGTTCATGTGCCCGATGGGAAATCTATTTATCTGTTTATCCGGTTTGGATAAAAAGCCATTATGATTGAAGTTGGTTTTTAAAGTTTTTTGAGACTATAAATTAAAAATAAAGCAACAACGTTGATCTTTAACAATTTCCCTTTTTTTACAGTCTCATATATTAGCTGAATTACATTCAAATACATATGCATATACCCTCACAAAAAATATTTCGTAACAACAACCATCGGCAATTATTTTCGCAAATGATTTGAGGCGACATTTTTCCTTTTATATGGTTTAATGTCTTAGCTCTTACCGAACCCCACAAACCAGCTATTGCTAAACTTAATCTTTCTGCACTCTGAACTTCACTGTTAAAAAATTCCATTGAATTTTGAAGTCGGATTTTCGCGTTATATTTAGAAGTAGCAGACAACACTGCGGAAAGAAAATGAAGCCAACATGTCTAACTTCAGTTAACGATATATAGGGGTACTTTTTCAGAACTTAAAGAAAAAATAGCTTCTAATGTTTAACAGAAACTTTGGAAATACTTCTGAATTTGGTTTCACATAAGTGTTGCAGTTTTAAAATTGTTGATTAAGAGATGAACCATTTTTTCTCAGCCTAGAAAAGTTGGTTCATTCCCTCTCTGGTGACATTTACATCAAAATATACATGAAATGACTGTTACAAAATATGATTCAGAGATTTGAATCCAAAAATGTTTCGTAATTTTGAAGCTATGAATCAAGAAAAGTTTTTGAAATAGTTCATTATATTTGCACAGACTCTTAGATAAAAAAAAAAAAAAAAGAATAAACAGAAGTGTAAATAATTAGAAGATGACAACGTTTTTATGACAGATAAAAATGCTAATAGAAAAGCATTTGATATCATCATCGAAGCCTCCATCAAGGAAAAATAACTCACCCGTTTTAAAAAAGGAATACCGTCTGGTCTCGTAGTAAATGAAACTTACCATGGCTGAACATTGATGAGAAAAGTTCCTGAAGAAGAAGCATAAATTTAAGACTTAGGGATGTTAGTAACATCAATGTGAATTAAGCTGATATATCCAATTCTAGTAAATGGATTTAATTGGTATTAAAGACCCGTTCCCTCCCAAAGTGTCACATGTGATACAATCGCGTTCATTCTTGCGTCCAACGTATCACATATGATACACTCGCAATTGTTCTCTTGTGCCCAGCGTATCACATTTGATACGCTGGCGTTTATTCTTTTGTGCCCAGCGTATCACATTTGATACACTCCGAGAATGCCAGCTACAGACCAACGTTTCAATACAGAAGCGCTCGATAAGAACGTTTCAATTGATACTTTAAGTGTTACAAAATGGCGTTACAACACCATGAAATCTATATAGGAGGATATTTTGATAGGTGACCTTGGTGGTTTTGCCTTGGATTTCACTTCAAGTTGTCAAGTGGGGGAAATTGTTTTTTAATCCTAAACCACGTGTTAAAGCGTTGCTCTGTAAATGTAATGACGTAAATTAAAGTGTTCCTTTGCTTTTGGTTTTATCTTATTTTTTTTTTCTTGTTTGTTAGAAATTTGAATGAGAACTTACAGATGTTTATGAGAGGTAGAGTCATTGATTGCAGATACTCCTCACTGTGTGTTTCATTCGATCCGTTTTATTATAGCGACACCCATGGCGAAAAGAAAGTATTTAACAGAAACTCGAGACTCGCGAATTAATTAATGAATCTGACAGTGATGTAAATGAAAATACTGATAATTCTGAACTGTTTAGTGGTTTAGATGATGAGCTTGAAATATCAAATAATGATAAAATTGAAAAAAAAAAAAAATACTCGTATGAATGTAAAACATGTAAGGTTGGACATTTAAGAATATTTCGCAAAAGACCGCACGAAAAAGTAAGATTGATTTTTTTGTATCTTAATATTCCATGTAATTGTATATCATTACACTATGAAATTTAAGTATCAAATGAAGTATACCTTGTATTTTCTCAAAACCTATGATTTTTTGCTAAAATTTTATATAATTTTTTGTATAAAACCTATAATTTTCGTTATTTTTTTCTTTCTTACATATTAAGTTAAATTCATTTTAAATAACATATATAAAAATCAAAATATTCAAATGAATATCCGGTTTTAGACGAATTTTCTTGACGAATTAGGCTTAATAACTAAAAATGCCTGGGCATAGCTTGACACTCTGCGAGAAAACGCCACAGACCCAGGGAAACATTTCTTTTTTCTCCTTTCCGTACGGAAAGGGTTAATGATAATTTGAATAAAAACTAGTAAGAAATAGGTCATCAGATTAAAGAACATTTTCAAGAAGCAATAACAATTAAGAGATAGCTGGTATGACGTTTGCTTATCTTGGGTTGATGAAAAATTACCAGTTTATGTGGGTGAAAGTTCGTATCAAGAATATGATAATATTTTTTCAAATTGTCATGAAGAAGGTTTCATAGAAGTTCCCAATATGAAGTCCCCAATTATAGACATTGCTTACCTCATCTTGACAGACAAAACCAGTGACAAAATGAAGTGATAAAACTCAAAGTGAAATGACCTCAAAATGAAGTGACCTCAGTGACAAAACCAAGCAGTATTGTAAAACCCGTCCACGTAATGTTTGAAGGATTGTCTCATCATACATCTTGGAGCCAGTGCTTACAGGGTGGACCAAAACTGATTGAACTCTCCCCCTGATCTTCATCTGCTATTCAGAGGGAGACAATGTAGCGTGATAGAAGATATCAGAAATAAATTTTGCCAAATGAGTATTCATCAAGAAGGTAGGGAATTCTTATATTTTCTTACGGTGGGCAGAGGCGTAGGAAATTAAGCAAGTATTTTCGCTCCATTAGAAGGGATTTAGGATTAAATTGAAGTTCCTTTCTCATAGTGTCAATTATCGATAATCACATTCAAAATAGCCACATATGATACTACATTTTAGTAAAGGCTTGCTTGAAGTATTTGCGTTGATAACATTGTTACCATTGTTCAAAATAAAGAAGTATTATATTAAAATTATGTAATTCGTCTATTAATAAAAGGCTCTTATGTCCAAAGAAGGATTTCAATAAAGAGATTTAAATTTTTAGTGAAAGTAATGATAAAATAGAAACTCATGTTCTAGACTTGATTTGGAATAAAAAATTATCCACAATGAAAACTGACATGAGCTCGATATGTGATCTCAATACGCATGCTTTCTACCGTAAACAAAGTGTTTAATCTATTCGGATTCGTCTTTTCTCTCATTTGTTGTCAAAAAGTAATATTGCCGAAAAACATGGAAAAAAAAGAATCAGTTGGGAAGAATAAATCAATTGTGAGTTGCGAAGATAAATTTTGCTGTAGTTACAAGAACTAAAATTTTTGAGAAGCTATTAAATTCCAAGATATATTCTAATTACTACAGAGAATCTGAGTAACTTTGCCATCCATGTTGTTGTTGATGGAATCCAAGATATGTATATAGCTATACTACTACTGAGGATTCGAAAGGAAGATAAAACTGAATTTTTTTCTTTTAGCTGCTAAGTCATAAGTTTATTCCTTGAGAGACATAATATTCCAAGGATGGAACATCTCTATGCCGTTACGGCGCCAGATTGGTAAATTTCATTGTTAAGGCTCTGCAGTGGAAAAACATCACTGCAGTTATTCGACTATTCTTTTGGCAGAATAGAACACTAATCAGAATTTGTGTGCAATTGTGAGCAGAAGGATGAGAAAAGATAGTGATCTTAGATAATAGGAAACATATGCCCAGAAAAAAGAGCTGAGCAGGTTTGCCATCAAGAGGTTGTAAGGCAAAACAACTGCTATCTTCAAATTGATGGAAATACTACGATGAATGAAAAGTCCATCTAAATTCAATCATCAGACGTATAAATTTCATTATTAGTGAAATAAAGAAGAAATCGGAAAAAGCAAATCAAACCACCACTCATACTATGACAAATAATGAAGTCAAAAGAAATGAGAAATGGTGTAAATATATTTCAAATTATGAGAGCTTCCCTCAACTTGTTTCTTGAGTTCTATATTTTAAGCCTGATTCTTTGAGATTAAGAGAACGCAATAAAAAGGAATAAGCTTTCTATGGAATTCTATGAAACAGAAGTAAAAATCATACACGATTCAAGAAGAATCTTTCGCTTTAGAAAATGAAGACTTCATTGTTTGACTCTAAAATCTATAATAATACAGAAAAGACATAGATGATTTCCCAAAATTTACAATCCTTCCTCCAAACCACGATATAGTGAAGCAACTGGTCATTATTGTCAAGCAGGTGTTTAAATACCATACCGTTAATACCCACAAATTTGTTTAGAGAAAAGTATTGGATCTTTCATTCAGAACCAAATTCATTTAGAACCAAAAATTCATTTAGACATACAGTGAAATAATCAAAGAATCAAAAATAAAAAAAATCCCTCTATTTTGAGAATACACTTTCAATTTGCTTCATTTAGAATTTACGAATCTGCCAAACTCATTTTTTTTACAAAGTAATAAATTACCATTCATTAAGAGAGTAAAACAAACAGCGGACATTGTTTAGGCGAACAGTGAAAACTTTTCATGTGGAAATCAAAAAGTTTACTCTTTCTCTGGACACGGAAGTCTAATTACTTATGCATTTATTCATTTCTCGGGTAAGAACGCTGACTATTACCATACCATCGCATATTAATTCACACATAAAAAATAAAAATAATAAAAAAGCACACCTAGATTTTGAATTCCAGTATCATAATTTGATAAAATATATATAAGAATGCACTTAGAAAATAATACGTTTAATTTACTTTTTCTTCAGATATTTCTTTTTATAATTAAAGAAAAACATTATTTGATAGCACTTTATTCGAATTAGCTCGATTGAATTCGATTGCTTGAAAAAATAAATATGTTTTACAATACCTGGAATTATGCGATGAAACTTGCACGTTTATACACGCTGGAATTTTTTAACTTTCTTTCAGGAGTCGACGTCTTGTTTTTTGTTTGCTTTTTTTTCTTTTTTTGACGGGAAGATTAAACACAACTTAGATGATCATTAATAAGAAGACACATTTGTTGCGAAGAAGCAATTGATGATTTCGTAGTTGAAAAAAAACTCTAGTGGATCCTGAATGGTGGTTCTACTTGAAGGTGAAACGCACTCGTCGTCACAGAAAACTAATTGTGGAAATGGATGAGGCACACATTTTCTTTGTAGTGGATCTGTCGTCACTGGACACTGGCTATTCTTGCTGTAGAGGCATATGTCGGTATTAGCAACTAGGAATTTTGGTTGATCTCAGGGCGAGCATCTATTTTTCTCTCTTTTTGTAGTCTTCTCCCATTAATTTTGAAGGCATCTCGAATCGAACGCACATAAATTTTGTACGCATCCTGGTATCTCGGGTCGAAAGCTCATAAATTTTGCACGCATCCAGGCATCTCTGGTCAGCTTATAAATTTTGCACATATCCCGGCCGAGTCTCCATAAATTTTGTAGATCGTGTTGATGAGATTGTACATCCCGAATCTACACTAGTTTGCTCTTACACAAAGGGCTGGTTTGTCTAGGGGAGTAATTCCATTACCGAATCTATGATGATTTCATAGGAATTCAATGATGAGGCTCAACTTGTTTTACTTCGTTTATTAAATGGAGAGGTGAGGGGAAAATATAAACACATTAATCTATATACAGGTTATCTCTATTACGTGCAAACAGTTCTTCTGAGAAAGGTAGATGGCGGCCTAATCAATCTTATCCCATATCGGCAATGTGTGTTGGAACGCGCTCTGGCTTTCGGAGTTCACCTTCAACGAGGATAATGCGGAGGAGAAGAGAAGCGGAAAGTGGAGTAAAGAAAGCGAGAACGAAATGTCGCTCAGTTTTGTTCGGGAATAGGTGGCCCTGCACGATCTATCATATGACTCTGATTCGTGGTGCCATCTATCGAGTAACAAAGGAACTGATTTTACAGTACATTGGAAAATTAAATTAATTCTTTGATGATTGGATGGAAAATCATATATATATATATATATATATATATCATTACTCTGATACTGATTTTAAAATTTATTTTGTACATGTTATACAAATTACACAAAATTCTGTAAAATCAAATTATATAATAGACTTTTTAGAAGCTATTCTTCAATCAAATAACATTATCCCAAATTCTATTTAAATACACAAAATAAAAACTAACATCACATTTGAAATTATAATACAAATTTGGGCCTTAAAGTGAAACAAAATCGTAGTGAATTGTAAAGCATTTCGAGTGACTCACATACACACTTAGGAATTATATAAATTCTAATCTAAATCGCAAAACAGAAAAACAGTAAGCAATACTCTGTAATGTGTTTTTTTTTTTCATGAAAGCAATAACTCATATAAATAGTGCAATTTACATATTAACAACAATCTTAATCAGATAAATTCAGTAAACGCCCAGAAACTAAAGAATTACCTCAAATGAATTAATATTTTTGCTCTTTTCTAATGATAAATTTACAAGAAAGGTCTCGTTTCTGTGTAATATTAAGATGTTACAAGAACAGTAAATTTCGTCACTGCTTTCTTTCACAAGTTTTAAATGAAATAAATTTCTGGTATTTTCCAAAATTATTTAACGTAGTTCTTAACGCTCATATTACATTTATTAAGAAATAAATTTTTGGTATAGTTATCTTCTTAAAAATCTAACATGAGTTGTATTAATACAAATCAAATAATAATCTTTAATTTCATAAGTGAAGAAAGGGCCCTCAATAGTCCTTAGACCTTGAAGAATATTCATTCTCATAACATAATATTTAATTATATCTATTGGTTGTAGTTTAAAAAATCATAAATTAAGCTTCTAATGGGCTATTACGCTGATAAATTTTCCATCAATAAATAACATTAGTTTATAAATTAATAATGATGAGTAGCTTGCGTAAATTGACAATTTCTCATGTTTACTCCCGTTTTATGTTTTAAAATAATGTAGTTATCAATCAAAAGTTTAGCTTGAAATGTAATATAATTTTAATAAAAAATGTTTTCAATACGCATAAGAGCTATATTTTAAATAAATGACCTCTTTATGCAAAACAAAATAAACACCAATGCAAAATTAAGCGAAAAGAGACATGACAGCTTTTGATCGAAAATGGCATGAGCTAGAGAGCTAAAATTCTCATAAGCATTTTTACTCAATTACTTTCGATAACAGTTTTAACATTTCTGTAAATACTATCTATATTATAAATTGTATTATTTGCAAATTTATATGACAATTTGTTTCAAAAGAGATTTAAAATTTTTAAATAGCATTTTGATTGCAAGTATTGGGGCTTTTTTATCTTAAGTTACTACAATACTATGTAAGAGCCTGGACAGATGTAGTGAAAGCGAAACGTGAGTCAACCGATCTAAAAGAAAATCCTTTTAATGCTATGTTTTCTTCAAACTAAGATCTCTAAGAAAGATAAATGTCGATTTATTTCTTAAAGTAACAAGAAAACTCAATTCTTTCTGCTGTCTTCGTGTTTTTTTTTATTTTATTCGTATCCAGAAAATGTTTAAGAAGCTTTCACAAATAAAAATTGCTTTACCTTTCATTGTTTTATGGTTTGTTAACATTGTCCAAAGCAATAAAAGAAGTCCACTATTGAAATAGTTTTCGCTATTTTATTAAATGGTAAAAATCAAACATCTGGGTAATGTATTTGGTGCAAAAATAGAGAAAAAATTGATGCAGAAAACGTTCAGAATTTAGTTTTAATAGAGTCATTATAACTGGTTTTTTTTAAAATTTATTATAAAACATATTTTTTTTAAATGAAGGAATAGGAAATAATATTATTAAAAAGATAGAGAAAGCAATATTACATCAAAAAAGAAATTGAAAATAATACAATCATACAAAAACGTCGATTATTTTTACAGAAAGCTATTCTTAATATTAGGTAATATAACCTGCAATATGTATGTATTATACGTATGTATATATATATATATATATATATATATAT